>JAYEVE010001295.1:0-77921 GCA_036346375.1 Guadua angustifolia
GAACTTTATCTTAACTTAAAAATTAGTGGTCATTTTGCAATAATTTTGTTCTCTTGTTCTCATTTGCCTTTGGTATACTTAAATACTTATTCTAAGATACTCTAATTCGGCTTCATGTTTGCAGTTATTTATGTTTGATCTTGTAGTCAAATTCTCTTTTCTTGCTTGACCTTTATATTTTGTTACAAATTTTATTTTCTGTAGCAACACACAGGCATTGAACTAGTAATAAAGAAATTTATAGTTAAAATATTTGTATTCCGGAACCTTCTTAGAAACCTTGAATATATAAACATATTCGAAACCTCTTTTTATGCAAAATCGATTAAGTACTATTCATTCAATCATGCAACAAAATGACTAATGTTCTAATTCTATTATTCTAAATAATTTTTGCATCTTGAATTTGAAATTATAAATATAAAAGTACATAATTTTAGCTTGTTGAATTCGTAAAATAAGAATAGATAATCTATAAAGGAAATCGTGCATCGCTCAACTTGAGAGCTATTAGCGATATGAATGTTAATCTACTAAAACATGAGAATATTGAATCATTCAATTCAAACTCTAAAATATTACTGTTTTCTTCAGTGAGACCTTATTTGGTTTTCTGTCTGTCTTCTTTTTGTCCTTATTGAAGTTTATTGTTGCTTTATTTCTATTGAACGGCATGAGAACCCAACATCTATGATCCCATCTCGTCTACGTCAGCTACGATCACGACTTTGTTATAAGCATCAATAAGCAAGGCAAGAACCTCTTCGATCATATTGATCCCAGTATTTAATTTTCCTTTTATTTATCAAATTGTTTCATTCATACGTTTATTTTCTATAAATTTGCTATTTTGTGGTATTGTTAGATATACCTATTGTCTCATAAAACTTCCTTAATAAGTATGGATACGTGAACCTTGATAACCATAGATTAAGGATAGACATTACTTAATGTTATCATGAGTATATGTGATATATATATCAACCATGCTTTAGAACCAACGAGGTAGATGATCAGATCAAAATTGTTTCCTAAAAGGTTGGATATGACATTGATGGTTATGGTTATTTTGATTAAATACCCAAAATAAAACTATGGTTTCGATGCGGGCGATTATTGGCAATAGCCGGATGTGCAGAGGGATTTGCACATAGTGTAGGGTGGAGTATCGCTCGGGCCAGCTTAAGGACCGAATAATGGGATGCTATTAATTCAAAAAACCCGTACAATCACGAGGGCTGATATGGGACAGCCTTAACTTATTAAGTTACTTAGGTATGGCTTTGCACACTGGAAGTCGAGAGATAGCACATGCATTCCTTTCAAGGTCTTCTTGTAGGGGTTTCTATATACCAATGCAATGGTGTACGCTTTGCCATGAACAAAAATGGTGTGTTGAGTATTGTGTTAATGGATCCATGTCTTGGGTGAGTGTTTCTGTTTCTATGGCGAGAGTTTAACGTTACGGGCTGGTGCAAAGTTATATCTAGGTAATGTAGCGGTTATGTATGATCTCTCGTAGCACACCAAAGGAAGTGTGCTAATAGCCTTGCACAAAGAGTGATCATTTCTTGTGGGGTAAAGCTGTACATCTTTGCAGAGTGCAAATCTAATCGATTAGCCGCTGCGAGAAAAAACACTTGGTGAAGTCATTTCAATGTTAAATTTTGGTATTTTCTAAAATAGGTTTATTTGATTTGTCACGTGTTGGCAAAAACCATATTGTGTCATGATTGGCAGGATTTGGATGATTTCGCTGCTCGTGAAGGACTGTGACTATTACTTATGATTTACTTATTTCTTATCAATCAAACTTGCTCTTACAATTTCAATTTACAAATGATAACTTGATTTACAAATTAAATATCGCTTTATGCAAATTAACCGTAGAAGCCATCTTTGATTTAACATGCATTTTTGCATTTGCAAATACCATCTTAAGTCTTGCTGAGTACAAAAGTACTCAACCTTATTATGTTGTTTTAGGTAGAAAAGATAGCAAGGTTCCGAAGACTTCTTTTCATCGCAGGTTGCAGGAAAATCAATGAAGCGATCTTTCTAGGGATTTATGCCTTGTCAGTTGCTTGAGGGTTGAATGGGTACACTACAAGACTTTGCTTCTTCTGTGCTATATATACTTTGAGTTGTAAGATTACCTTGTATAAATAATATTCGCTTTAATAATATAAGGTATGATTGTGATTCCAATTGTTATAAATGTGCGTACTAGCTATTGATCATGGGACTAGTACTGTATACGTATTAGATTTCTATTTTTGCATTTTATGTAAAAATAGGGAATTAGATCTGATGCGAGCCATTTCACTCAACCACCGACCTAGCTCTTAGGCCCTGTTTGGGAGAGCTCCGGATCCCAGCTCCAGCTCAGAGCTGAAACTTATAGGCTAAAATAAAGTGAATTAAGTTTATATTTTTAGTCTAAAATGTAAACAAGATGATTTACCTAAATACTCTTAATGTACCCACAGCTCCAACTCCACAAATTTCTGGAGCTAGAAATACCCTGCTCCACCAACTCCACAAATTTTGGTGGAGCTGGAGCTGTCCCAAACACCCCCTTAGGTAAAATGGAACAAAAACCACCCACTGAAGCTAATAAACCCTTTCCCTATGAAAATGCGGCCACTTGTGAGCTCTCACCTGGTTGGCCATGGTGACCACCGCACCCTCGTGGTAGCGACATGCTTCCTGGTCATCTCCGATTGAATAGGTACAACCCTCTAGATGCGCCATGGTCCACTAATGCTCGAGGTGCTACCCATTCCATGCCACCCGAAGCTAGTTCGCCGGCAGTGAGCCAAAAACCGAGCCTTTCTGTTCTTGTGTCGCTGACGGATGGGTCTCGGTTGTCAGTCGCTAAGCGCTCGAGTATCGCTAACTCACGGGCCCAGCTTGACAGCCTCTCTAAGCTATAAGCCCACGCACTAGTTGCTCCCCTCTCATGCGCGCGCTGACAGGCGGGCCATATCTGTCAGTCGCAAGCTGTGCCGCGCACTCACTGATCTGTGACCCCATGTTATCAATGGCTGCGGGCCAGATTCAAATGCTCTGGTGCCAAAAGCGAAAAGCCGTTTTCCTTAACTGAAGGCGTATTTGCTATTTTGGTTTATTTTTGAGACCTGAGTCAATTCATATGACAATAACTTTTGAACCATAACTCCAAATTGAATGAAATAAATTTCTAAAATCATCTAAAATCTAGTAGTTCATAATATGCAAAAATATTTTGAAAATGTTCACTATGTGATTTTTAGGATTAGAAATTCATGTATAGGTTTCAAATATACTCAATATATGACTTTTGCAAATCAAGTCAAAATAAAATGAAATAAATTTTGCTAGAATCCTTATGCTGAAAGAAACTCAAATATATAAAAAATTTGTGTTTCAAGTTGGTTTTATCATTTTCTAATGAAGTGAAATTCAATGCATGAAATAGTTATATGAATATAGTTTTCACTAAATAACGTAAGTTTGGATAAAATTTATTCCTATGAGCTTAAATACCAGTATAGAACCTGAATGTTCAAGAAGTGTTTAAAATATTGTTTTAGATCTATTTGTCTAGTAGACTCTATTATAAAGTTGTTACTGTAAGCACATGCACATATGCATATATGTGTACTAGATCAATGCTCGTGCGTTGCTACGAAAAATAAAATTGGTAATGAAACATAAAAATCAAGCAATAAAAGAAAATTGTGCTATAATATCAAACATCTATTTCTCCCAATTACAAAAGTTTTTATGGTTTTTTCTTCGGTACGAATTAAAACCAAATATATTATACGTAGCAATATATATTATCAATCTCAAAAATCAATCAATCATTTTATCCCTTTTGCAATTTATATTACTAGATCGCGTTCCTCTTCCTCTCGCCATGCCCTTGGCGCCTGTTGTGGAGTCCGCTTCTCGCCGCCCGCCGTCGCGCATACCATAGCCATATGGATCGATCGCCTCGGAGAAAAGACCACCACCGCCACCCGGCCTTTGCACCTTCGCATCTTCTGGATCGCCACCGCCCTCGGTGTCATGCTCTTCTCCGCTTCGGCGGTGGTCCGCTGCACCGATGGTTCGCTACTCTTCCCAGATGACCCTCTCGCCTTTGCCGGCCTACTCGTCTCCATGTCTCTGGCGTACCTAGCCATCACTAGCTTCACCAGCCATGATCCTGAAGCCCATGAAGGTGAACCAGAAAACACCAGCGCCGAGGCGCCCTCCACGCCATGCGCCGCCGTGTCGTTCCTCTCTCTCGCGACGTTCAGCTGGATCAACCCATTTATCTCCAAGGGGTATGCTAATGACTCTCTCACCGTCGACGTCCCACCGGTGTCGCTGGGCAACCGCGCCGAAGCGTCGCACGCTTTGTTCACGTCCATCTGGCCCTCACTGAGGTCACGACGCCCGTGGGCATCGCGCTCTGATTGTCCTTCTGGCCGCAGTTACTACTGACCACGGCGCTCGGCCTCTTGCATCTCACGGCCATGTACGTCGGTTCGTCACTTATTAATCAGTTCGTCGAGTTCATTTGTCGCGACAGCACGACATGAGAGATTTTGAATGAATTCCTTTGATTGATTCTATGAAAACTGTACAGCATATATAGAGTACAAAAGAAATGATTGACCGGCTATTAATTGCCAGCAATAATCAGGGATTTTGCTATAATAATCAGCCATATTTAGAGAGATATGGATGGATGTAAATCAGGAAAGAATAATTAGCTATAATGATCTGCCATTATTGGGGATATGACCGGGAGGGAGGCTAGGAAGAACGACGGACCACTGCCACCAACTGCAAATTTATATTAGTAGAGACATCCATATTTAGAGATATGGTATTGTAAATCGAGAAAGAATAATTAGCTATAATGACCTCGCCATTATTGGGGATATGACCGGGAGGAGGCTAGGAAGAATGATGGATCACGCCACTGGCGCAAATTTATATTAGTAGAGATATATGCATGTTAATGAACTAAAGCTTAGTTTTTCTTAATAACTAAAAGCTTATTTATGTATGTATTAATTATTTTGCATCTGAATCCTAATTAAGAAGAAGTCATTTTATACAAAGAACAATGTTCACAATATTACAAACTTAAATAATTTTTGTATCTTGAATTTGAAACTAAAAATAAAAGAATACATAATTTTAGCATCTTGAATCCGTAAAATAAGAATAAATAATCGACAAAAGAATCTCCTATTTTTGTAGTGAAATTCTGTATGTTTTACTATTTGTCTTCTTTTTGCCCTTTTTGGAGTTTACTGATTGTTATTTATTTTCTGTTATGTGACATATAGATTCTGACGTCCTCGAGTGTGAGGAAGACAACCCTGTTGACGATCCCGACTTTGTCCTAGGCGACAATCAGCAAGGCAAGCACCTCCTTGATCTTGTTGAACCCAATTATTCAATTACTTTATGTTGTTTTTTGTCAAAATATTATGCATGCGAGTAATTGCCCATAAAATGGCTATATTGGGTAGTATTGGTAATTATCCCTCAAACTTGTGAATTTCCTTATAAGAATGAATAAGTGAACCTTGACAACCATAGTGTAAATTAGATAGTTACCTAATGTCATCTTGGGTATAATCGTTAGCATAATGCTTATGCTTAGCCATGCTTAGAAATGAATTTTGTCATCTCAAATGCTTAAAAAAGTTGTATATGACTTTTAAAGGTTGCTAGTATTTTATTAAAAACCAAAAACAAAACTATAATTTTGATGTGAGCGATTATTGGCAATAGCCGGTTGTGTAGAGGGAATTGCACGTAGTATAGGGTGAAGTTAAGGACCAAACAATGGGATGTTATTGTATCTTGCAAGATTTATTCTTTTCCCCTAGCCCTTTTATTTAGTGCTTCCACTTATTGGGTTATATACATATAAAGATTGGAGAGGAGGGCTGGTCCGATCGCCATTTTTGTTTCCCCAGCGTGCCGTCGAGTCGCCGTGCACTGCCTCCGTCGACCTCGCCCGTCTTGCGCCTCCGGCCCAACCCGCACCTCCCGACCGCTAGCTTCGCACCGGCAGCGTCGCTCCCGCCGCCCGTGCTGGGGTACTGCGCTCCCCCTCGCCCGCGCACGCCGCGCCCGTCTGCCTGGCCACCGGCGCCTCCTCCCGGCGTCTTCTCGGGTGCCTCTCCCGCCGACGTCTCCTCAAGCCTCTCCCCACCTCCCTTCTTCCTCCATGGAATTGTTTTGAGGTAAAACCCTAGGTTTTGGGGAGGGATTTTCCTTGCTTGCTAGGTGTTCGATGGAATGCCCAGAAGGTTTAGGTTTTGGTATCGCAGTGAGTGAAGTGTACAAGGTTGAGAGATGGGCTTTGAAATGCTAGAAACGATGCATTGCCAAATTTTGTGTGTATGAATAAGCATGTCTGTGTAGGATTGTTATTCTAGAATCTATGCGTGTATTAGTGTATGATATCTCATAAGGAAATTTTCTTGGTACAGCATTTTATTTCTCATGCATTATTCAAATGTGTTAGCATTCATTTAGTTAATGATTATGGATGATAGCTTGTATCTTTTGTGAACTGTGATGAGTGTTTGGTGATGCCTATTGCTTCAATTCCTATTAGTTTGTGAATGCAACCTAATGACTGCTGGCTTGCATGTAATGGAGCTTAGAAATTGTAGTATCTTCTTGTTAGTTGAAAAGGGCATTTGTAAATCTATGTTCGTGCTCTTATGGGATTGAGAAAGATAAGGTTCGGAAAAGAGGCTCTTAGTGCATGGTGGTTATTAGCAATGGAGGTATATTAGAAGTTGAGGTTCATGTTCAGAATAGAAATGTGCTTAATCTTCGCCTCAATCCTTTTGAATCTTCATATTTATAAGGCTACTTGTGGCAAGGAAATGGGTGATGGCAAATTGACATAAAACCTAATGGTTTGGTTTAGTAGTAATTATTCCCAAGTTCAAATCCAACCATGTCCTTTTAGCTCTGTTCAGGCATTGTGTGGCTATTAGAATATCATTTTGGAATGACTCTATTTTAATTGATGGCTTGAAGTGTATGCTTCTTTATGCTTGATTGCTACTGAACTATCTGACTAGAAGGGATTGAATGACCAAAAACATGTTCCTAGTAGATTTTCCAGTTATTTAGTGTTGTTCATGCTTCAATGGTTTATTGCGGTGGCTATTGGTGTGTGATCTTGAGTCTTTGCATAATCATGCTTCTTTAATTTCCGTTAAGTTTGTGATTGTGACAATCGTGCCTTGCCCTATCTTGGGTTCTTTGTTCTCTAGGGTTGGTGGTTTCTAGCGCTACAATGGGCGCATGATTTCTCGTCGAGGTTAAAGGCAAGTGTAACCCCTAGAGCGTTATTAGGATGTTAAATGCTTTGTTTGCGATAAGATTATGAAAATTCTAATCTTTGTGATTATGTTTAATAGCATGTCTAGAAGTTATTTTAGTATGGTGATGAGGATGGATGAATGTTAGCAAATTGGTAGTAAGTATTCAATTCCCATTTATTGCATTGCATTACGAATTGTACGAATGAGTATGGTTAGGTTGATGCAAGTAATGAAGTGATGAATGCGATTAAATGCTAATGTGTGTATTTATATTCGGGTTGGCCGTGCTTATAAACATGTCTATGACCAATGTGGGGTTGTAATAAGATGAAATGCATTCACGTCAATTGCATAATTGCATTCATGATGGACGAGGCGTCCCATGTTGATGCGGGCCTCGGTGCTCACCCGTAGTGAGCACAAAAGTCCTACTCGTAGTCCCATTCATCGAGGTGAATGGGAGCGAGTCGAGAAGAGTAGGCCCGCCACGGATGGGTGGGAATGAGAGGGTTCACACCGGCGGGTGTGCACTCGGCTATCTGGTATCGCTATGACAATGTGCATTATGAGCATGCATGGTGCATTCATTGTTTTGATTCATGAGGAAAAGGGATGAGAGCATAAACGCATTGCATTGTGTGTTGCAATTTGGTAAATGTTAATTGATGAGAAAGGGAATGACAAGTTGAGGATTTAGTCGTGGACTCATCCCGGAATGATTATTGAGGCGTGAGTATGGTTTAGTTACGTTTAGAGTTGTATGTGGTAAATGGGGATGAATCTCGCTTCTTTTCTTGTATGATTTTCACTTAAGTAGTGTTTATGTCAAGCGATGAAGTAGATGTGCTCATATGTTTGGTTGTATATGAATTTAATCGCTTCTTTTATTTACGGATATCAATTAAAGAAAATTTTACTTTATGTCTTGTAGCATTTATATTCTAGTCGAGTTCATTACTTTTATGCTTGATTGCACTTTTTGAGTCTTGGACTCACGCTTGTTTGCTTCTTGTTTTAGGTACCTTGCGACGACTCGTTGGGTTGGGAGTAGAAGCACGTACACAACTCCGGTCATCACCACCGCATTTAATTAAATTGTTAAGCACAGTTGTAAATAATGGTGTTGTAATGTGTTGCTCGTCGTCTTTGGAGTTGTTAATATCTATTGGATGTGTGATTGCTTATCTAAGGACACGCTAGATGGTTTGCTTCTATTTTAAGTGTTTGATATATTATATTCTCGCTCTTTGCTCTTTTGTCTGCTTGAGTGGATGTCCTAATTTTAGGGAAGTCTTTGAAATTTTGTAAATTTCGGTGGCTTAGTTTAAACCGGTTTTAAGAGTCGAGGTTATTTCTGTCTCTTCACTAGAGGTGACATTAGTTATTGAGTTTTGGTAGCATCCGAGTGCGCTTGGCGAGGTATTCTGATTATAGATCCAAGAAATCCGTACATCCACAAGTGTTGGAACGGGATAATCTTAAGCTATTAAGTTATTTAGGTATGGCTTTGCATTATGGAAGACAGGAAATAGTACAGTCATTCCTTTCTAGGTCTGCTTGTAGGTGTTTCTACGTACCAATGCAATGGTGTAAGCCTTGCTATGAGTAGAAACAGTGTGGGCAGGTCTGACCGTCTTTGGTACTGTGTTAATGGATCCACGTCTTGGGTATGTGTTTCTGTTTCTATGGCAAGGGCTTAACGTCATTGGGCTAGTGCAAAGTTATATCATGTAACGGTTATGTTATGATTTCCTTGCCTAAACACCAAAGGTAGTGTGTTAAATGGTCTGGCAAAAGAGATTGATCATTTCTTGTGGATAAAATTGTATACCTTTGCAGAATGTAAATCTAATTGATTAGCCACGCCTATGGTCAAAGGCACTTGGTGAAGTTGTTCTAATATTAAATTTTAGTATTTTCTAAAATGGGTTTTGGTTTGGAACTTGTTTAGCAACCGTCATTTTATGTTAAAGAACCGACACTGTTGGGCTTCATAGTTTTAACATCTCAAAAAATTTTAAAATATGAAAAATGAAGAATTTATAATTTTAAAATTAATTTGAATAAAAATTTTAATTGAAATCAAGATTTTAAGTTGCAATATAATCTTTCCTCTCATTTTCTCGACTATCAATCTTAGGAATGGGTAATTTACTATATTAATTAAAACTCATCCTTCCAAAACAAACGAACTACAAAAATGAATTTGAAATGTGTTGTTTAATTTTAATTTCCTGAGTTTTCTAGAATTATTGGTCTTTCTTGAGTTTTTGCTCTAAAAGAAAAGTCATATATATTGAAATGGTAAAATGGTAAAAGTAAAAAGGTAAAAACACAAAATCAATAAAAATATAAAAATTCATAATAAAATATCAGAGCACTCCAGAACCCTACTCATGACGTTTGAGATGATCTGAACCATTAAAATAGAAGAAAAGATAAATGTAATCATGAGATAAGATGTCAATCAAGAGCTGTCAGATTTTTGTAGAAATCTCCAAGGCTTATCTAAAGCTCATATTTTTACCATGCTGAAATAAGATCAATATCTACCTCTGGTAAAAATATAAAAATTGAAACTTACATTTAGAGCCTTTTAAAATACAAAAACAGAAAATAAAATATTCACAAATTCTGAATGTCAGAATTTTTAGGATTTAAATATAAAATATAAAAATATGAAAATTATACAGAATATAAAATTGATGATTTAAAATCGTTTAAAAATATATATAAAATATTGATCTCATGTTGATCTTTAATTAAATGAAAAACAGAATATATAAAGCATGTATTGTCAGAATTACTGTAATGTTTTACACAAGATTTTAACCTGAAATGTTTACTGGATAACAAACATTGTCTTGCCGACATGTATAAAAATTTCCACAGAATCTTGACGTGATTTGGTAGCCCTAATTAATGCTAAACTGCGTGCTGTCCAGAGGAATCGAGTTTTTAGCTGTCTGCCATGTGGGCCCGACCAAGCAGTCTGCAGCCATCTTCTTCCCACGAACACAAGCAGCCAGCCGTGAGCGCTCTGTTCTTATCAAAACAAAGTCCAACTAAGCCTAGAGCTCTCCCGAACCAACTCAATCGCGCCGTATGTGACAAAGGAGATTAATGTGCTGCCACAACTGACCTTCCTCCCTGTGCAGGCGCCCGAAAAATCTCATGCTACCGCCTCTCTGTTGAGATAACGACGCCGCATCCTTGGCCTTCGATTTCACACAGAGCACCGCCATTTCCATGGCTATAAAAGCCGGCCAAGCTCCCTGCTATATACCTCACACTCTCTAGAAGCTCCCTCCACCTCGAGCAAGCATCAATTGAAGCGAATTTCGCTTTCTTGCCTGAAATCGGCCACCACTGCCACCACCGTCCAACTCACCGTTCACAGCCTCAAATTTCAATTAAACACGTATGGAGCAACCTCAAGCATTACCAAATAGTTCCCCCAGCTCAATTTGGAGCTTCCTCTACTGGAGAGCTCCACCACCTAGAGCATGCTGCCGGCGGCCACTATCCTCGTCGTGCCGCCTCTACGGCTCACCGGAGCTCCGGCCGATGGTTCCTATGGAATCATAATGACCTCGACGTTCCATTTTCCGGGTCTTCTTCTTCTCCCTGGGCCTGTCCTACCGCCGACATGCTCGCCTGGAGCAGCTGCCATGGCGTCCCATGCACCTCGAGCATGCCTGTCCTACCGCCGACCATGTTCTTAGGCCTGCTCTTCCTTATTCACTGTATTGTGGCCCTCTGATTTAAAGTATGTAGTGAGAAGCAATATCAATTGCCTCTTTACTCAATTACAGATGAGGCCGATTGATCATGACCTGAGTTGGTCCAGACCTAGAAACAAGGGGTAAGCACATAAGTCTGTCAGTTTGATTAGCATCTCATGAATTAATTAGCACCCCTAATCAGAAGTTATCTAGCAAACTCAATTAGTTTAATTACCCCCAAAATTTCAAATGTCAATGACTTCAGTTGAGTAGAGTTACGAGTTCTGATTTAAAATTCCCAAATTCAAAAAAAGGAAACCAACCTGACTAGTTTAAATAACCTCTAATACAAGTATTAAGATCCTGAATTAAGCAAACTTTAATTAGTTTAATTAATCCTTACGTGCAAGTGTTATATAGAATCCTTGTATAAAGTTTTGTAACTAAACCCATGTGTTAAATAGTAGTACATCATGCATGAAAGATTCAAGATCTCTGTCTTGTAAGGGTCCCTGATCAGCAGCCATTATGGATGTGTTTGGCAGGATTGAGAATCATGAATCTGGTGAAGTTGAAAATTTTAGCTTCACTAGATTCATAAAGTTGGAGCTGTGAGTACATTAAGAGTATTTAGATGGATCATCTTGTTTATATTTTAGATCAAAAATATAAACTTAATTCACTTTATTTTAGCCTACAAGTTTCAGATTTCAGGTGAAGTTGAATCTGGAGCTCTACCAAACAGACCCTATGAGTATAGTCATTTTTTTTTCTGATTCTAGAAACTCCAAACCTTAGCCTATTCACTAGTTTGTGACTTCTGTAAAATAGATCCAAACCCAGTAAAGTAAATTTCTAAATTAATCCAAAATCATGTAGTTCCATAATATGCAAAAATATTTAATATTGAACCTAAGTTTGAATTATTTGAAATTGAAATTCAAACAAACCCTAATATGATTACTATTGCAAATATACAAACCGTAACACCTTAAATCATGAAACCAATTTTAAAATGTTCCTAAGATCATGATTATTCCAAATATGCAGAAATATTTATAATTGAATCTAGTTTTATTTAGATTTGAAAATAAATTGTTTCCAATGCATAGTAATCAAAATAGTTGCAACTAGTGTAAATAATTTCAAATAATGGTAAAATCAATTCTTAAGCTTCATTACGATCATAATATCCTGTTTACACAAAAATATTTCATATTTAAGTTTGAATCAAATTTGTAAATAAATTTTCTTTAAATATATATGTGATTAGTATGTGAAGTCCATAAATAAGTGCAAATATAAAAGGTATCTGTAACACTCTGACACCAAACGCGCCACGGATGCTACCAAAAACTCTAAATAGCTAATGATACCTATTCGAAAAGACTGAAAACAACCTCTAAATACTTAAAACCGGATTAAAACTAAGCCACCGAAATTTACAAAATTTCGGCATGACCTCTCTAGAAGATAGGACATCCACTCAGTAGACAGAAAACATTTGCAGTTCTATGATATTATTCTAGCAGGTCCTTAGTTAACCAACCACACATCCAAAAAATTAGGAAATTCCACCACATAAATTATTACAGACGAGGAACTCATTAAACATAACCGCCAATGACCCCTTACAATAATTTACTCGAGCTATTTATATCATAACTATACGTCAACGTAATGGAGAGGTGATGATGCAAAACGTGATTGTGCTAGTACCCCTCCCGCCATGCATGCCGGTTTCAAGGTACCTGCAACAACACAACTAACAAGCATGAGTCGATGACTCAGTAAAGTATACGAGAGTTTCAATTCCAAATTTATCATAAGTAAAACAAGAGCTTGACTATAAAAGCAAGTAATACAAATGAAGCAACATCCGAACAATACGCATTTATACCCATTTAAAGCAATAACTTGACTATATCAAAAATTACCGCAACCAAGTCATCCACTTGGTAATAAACCCATTCAACGCCAAAGAAGCATTACTTACTCTAAGTCACTGGCGTCTCGACTCAACTACCCCTTCTGCAACTCAAGCCATTTTCATCAATTGCATTTGATTTCAAAACTCGACTTCACTCCACGATATTCATACAACATAATTAGCAAGGCAAAGAAATGCGCTAACTCATCAAATTCAATTCAATCTTCCCTTTTTGGGTTGAGTCCACGACTCAACCTTCAATTACCATAATCACCATCTATATGACACACCATATACCACAACACTCATTATTAAAGATGCAATGCACATGAATGCTCATTTCGATGCACGTACCGGTACTGCCGAGTGCCCACCCGTCGGTGTGCACCCTCACGTCCCTTCCATCCCGTGGAAGGTGCCTACTCTTACTGTCTCGCTCCCATTCACCTCGATGAATGGGACTACGAAATAGGACTTTCGTGTTCACTACGTGTGAACACAGAGGCCCGCATCAGAATGGATCGTCTCTTCCATTATGAATGCACAAATGCAATTAACACGAATGAAATGCAACCTTTCATTCATTGCCAACACTAACATAACTATAACCACATACATATACAAGCATATATGTAAATATATACATATACACATAAAATCTCCCATACTACATAAGTATATACATGTGTGCAAATGTTTATATATATATATATATATATATATATATATATATATATATATATATATATAAACACAAGGTCAGTCATACATGCAAGCACTCACTCTAAGCAACACTCTAAGCAATGCAATTCACTTAGAGAAACCTCATGCATACATATAAGTATGACTTCACATAGACACACAAGACTCACTAATGTATGTATTTATATAAATAGGCTCTTGTTGAACCCACATTTCCACCAGCCTGAACAAGCATAAGACATACATACACACAAAATTCAACAATACATTGATTCGTACACATACTCAATTCCATTCCCAGGCGGGCATAGTAAGTACAATTCTTGTAAATTAACCACAAGTATCCATGTACCCCATACTAGCCACTCGCTGCAATAATAACAAAGGTACAGTAAACTCACCGAGATTAAGGCTTACTAGTGACCACTCGAATCCAATAGCTATTTACGTCCTCGAAGGGACGATCACCAATATAACTCATACTTGCCACAATCAATAGAAATTAGCCATGAACAGATAAATAACGACGAACGACTCAATTAGACACGTTACTCGATGTACTTGCCTTTACCAAGCGTGAGGCAACGCTGGTCGAGACCACCCCGGAGACACTCTCCTTGAGCTTGTCTTGTGAAGTGCCATCCAATGAAGTCAAAAAAAGGCGAGGATTAGATAAGGGAGCAAGAAGACCACCATCTTCGCTTTTAATCTTCTCCTATTGCCCCTTTTATTACCAATTACTAGAGATAAATACTAATCACTCATACTAATGGAAGCTTGTATATATATATACACACACACATAATTAATCAACATTTCAAACAACTTGAGAATCTATTGTGAGTAAAGATGAAACTAATATAATAACATGCTTGCATGCCACAGTGTTCCATTCCTTTTAAATAGCAGATTTAGTAACAATTAACACACAAACAAGTATGCATTACAAACCAACCACTTGAACAGAACTATACCAAAAAAATAGGATCGCTAGTCCCACTTCACCACTAAATCAGAACTAGATACACTTGGTTCAATAAGGACATGATGGTACAAAATTGCAAACAAAAAAAGTACCAAGCCCTTGCATCTTACCCATTAGCAGTAAATGTAAAATGAATATCATTTCGTCAATTTCCAGTCTCACATGCACACTGCAAACAGGGAAGCGGTTGGGAGGAAATATATTTAGGTGGATGCTAGACAATCGTGCATGCATGCTAAGCCTTATTTGCCCAATCTGCAGGTTGGTTTAGATTGCTGCCTTCATTGGTACCACTATGTATGCAGAACAACACTTTCTTAATTCCTTAAGAACATGTTTACTGAGTGCCATCCGAAAGAAGAAGTGTATAGCCTTTGGGAGCTATGATGCAGTTGCAGTAATGCCACATTTCCTTAAATGTAAGATTACCATGGTCTTACTACAGGTAAAAAAAATAAAACTAAACTAATTGCTACAAGGGAGATTATTCGTTTTGTCAAAATTGTGATTTACATCTACATTCGTTACATTGCTTTGTCTGCTTAGCAACTCAAAGAATTAACAAATATATGGCATCCTCATGTCTCACATAACATCAAACAAGGAGAAATAGAGACATGCCCTTTGTGAGCAATTCATCAAACACATGGCATGCACAATGAACCCAACTCTCCATTTAATGGAAAATGAGTACTCACCACAAGGAGAAAGCAAGAGGGAGGGCTCTTGAGGCAAGCTAGAGAGCCTGGCATAATTCTTCTTGCCGCCACGGCCAAGAGGGGTCTAGGGTCTCTTTGCTTCTCTTGTCTTCTTCTTATTTTTGGGGGGGAAGGAAGGAGCGCGGACTTTGAAATTGGACTGGGGGCGACGCAGGCAGGGAGAGCAAGGCCAAAGATCGGCCAGGAAGAGCAAGGCGCCAAGGAGAGCGATCGCCGAGGCGCCAGGAAGAGGAGGCGCAAGGAGGGAGCCGACTGGAGTGACGCAGGAGGCGCAGCAGAAGTACTCGCCAAACGAGGAGAAGGAAGAGGTCGTGGCCCTTGGAGCAAGCAGAGGAGACGCCGGCCCCATGAGCAGGAAATCCAGAAATGAGAGGAGGAGATTGAGTCGGTAGGTAGAAGGAAAAAAACAGCCTCCATGGAAAAATTTCAGCCACACGCTAGAAGAGAGAGGTTAGGTAAAGTAGATGGAGAGGGGAAATTCCAAAAATACCCCTCCCAAACCTAAATCTTTAGCCCTAACACTCCCTGTGAGGCCAAACACCCTTGAATAAGCGCCGGACGGACCCCTGCTCACCCGACGGAAGGCTCAAAAGTTGGGGCGAGGCTTTGCGAGATTACACTCTCCCCCCCTTAAAGGAATTCGACCCCGAATTCGAAGAATGCCAACCAAAAACCAAAGTCCACACGGGTCTTAAACCTTTTTACCAACTCAAAACACTCACGCAAAACTCCCACGGCTACAAGCGATAAACCAAAACATCAAATCCAACGATTAACAAAACGATTTGACTTAGCTCGATTAAATGCAACTTCTCACGCAAGAACTCAGTCAAAATTAATCAATAGGTCAAATCTCAAAGGACCCTTGCCCAAGGTAAATGCTCACTACAGAACCTTACATAGCAAATTGAGAAATCCTTCGCTACAACCAGCTCAACCTAAAAGTTCAGTCGCACGCTATAAATGGTGACATAACTACCATCCAATTCCAAGTAGTTCACTGATAAGGGTTAAACAAACACCACCAAGGAACCACATCAAAAGTATAATCCTCAATTATTATCCACCCAAAATCCCTCGATTCTCTTTAGCAAAACTAACCACTTTCATCCTTTTCAAATAATACGTTAAAATACACACCAAGGAAAACTCAACTTTCAAGAGAAACTTTGCATTGAACTTTTACGTTTGCAATCCCGATGACCCAAAGAAAACTCAATTCTCATTATTATACTCAACACTATACCATAAGCATTCACATTCTTTAACTCGGCTAGAATGCAAAAAGAAATACAATTCTCCTTAAACCAAATGAACCACATACATCACATTGAACCCAAAGCATTAAAATCTACGAGAGAGGATCTTGATAGAGCCCAATCATCACTCATTTTCTTCTTCCAAAACCAAATTTGCAAGAGAAAACCCAATTCTCTAATATCATATAAATCGCCTTTAACACTCTTGATCAATGCAATGAAATTCACCTCGGGGAGAACTCCAATTAAAAGAGAAACCCCACACAAATCGCTGACAATAGCTCTTATAAAACCAAGAAACAACTCCGCTTACTTTAACCAAGCAAAATCCCTCGCATTAAACCAAAACCAATGTTTGGCAAAGGAAACCGATTCTCAAATTAGGCATATGTACCCATAACCATGACATTCTTCCTCAAGAGAAAAGGAAACGCATTCCCAACAAAACCACTTCAATCAAATCCGGCTATAGTCAACATAGAGTTACAAAACCCAATCCTTCTTTAATTACTTTCTACTATTCATATAACCACCACTGGTCATAGTATCATCCAATCCTAACCAAATCTATCTCATGACAATCAACAAGGAGAACCACGCTCTCACTTCTTCGACACAACTAACTTATTAGTTAATTAACACAAGGCAGCGTGCCATCATTTACGTCGGTTTACTAACCATGACGAACCATTTTTTTATACAACTGTCCAACCTTGACTTAAAACACATCTTTTCAACATTGACTTGACAATCACTAACACCTTCGTTGCAACTCCAAAGTCCACGACAATATCCCCAGTTCATACAACCCACAAATACTTTTTAACAACTCGATGTGATACCCACCAACCATATTCCATAAATAAACTCCTAGATAGACATTTGTCAAAGACAAGGAAAAACCCATCATTCATACAACCATTCTATATATATATTCATTCTTTAATTCCACATCGAGTAGATCATTCTGTACCACACAATAATTTGGGTGCCTTTATATAACCAACACTCACGTTAACAGAATCAATAACCCACATTATCTGAAATCTGTAGCAACTCATCATACACTTAACGTCTTAAACGTCCCCGTGTCACGAACTCAACCTTTAAAGAAAACCACGACTATTAAGCATGGGTGACAGCAGAAACCATCTTTCCTTCCAAAAAGAAAAACTCAATCATAAATCTCAAGAGAATTCGACTCTCGAATTACCAAACTCTGACGGGAAACAATTCCTTAAACAAATCTCAAGATTTACAACTTCTAGGAAGGAAAAGAGATGCTTGGGAAAAAACCAAATGATCAACCAAATCCTTCTCGATAAAACCTTAACACCGAAGATCCACACGACTTAAGTTTTGCACCAACTAAACTTCAATAACTTTCTTAAGTGGAGAGAACAACAACTACAATAGTTTTCTCTACAAGCCAACCCACGATAACCAACAAAAACCAAAGAAACCAACGAAGCTGAAGTCCAGAACAGTATAAGAAATCCGAAAGGATTCATCACCAACTTTCCTCTTTGCCTCCGAAGGAATGAAGCCCAAAAGAAACCAACCTTCTCCACTCATTCTCTAAACTATGCCACAACAAACAACAACCCTCACCTCGAGGGGCTCCCATGCTTCCGGTGGTGGCCCTTAACAAGATCAAAAGCACGAAGGCGAAAGCATAATGATTCAAACAATCCTTTTTATAATCAAAGCAATATGCACAATAATTTAACATTCAATCATCAAAGCTTAAATGCAACATTTAAGCGTAATACAATAATACCCATCCTTCCCTCTGTGCACTAGAGTGTGTCAAGTTTTAAATTAATGAACCACGCTATTCCAGATTTTAAGGTTATTGCCACGAGGCCAAATTTTAAAAGTAGATACCTATGCCATGCTTCTAATTCCACATGACAATTTTTTTAGTTTACTCTAGATTAAATTACTAAATTCACATACCACGGACCTAAAGCCCGCTCTGATACCAACTGTAACACCCTAACGCCAAACGTGCCACGGATGCTACCAAAAACTCTAAATAGCTAATGACACCTATTCGAAAAGACTGAAAACAACCTCTAAACACTTAAAACCGGATTAAAACTAAGCGACCGAAATTTACAAAAATTTCGGCATGACCTCTCTAGAAGGTAGGACATCCACTTAGCGAACGAGAAAACATTTGCAGTTCTATGATATTATTCTAGCAGGTCCTTAGTTAACCAATCACACATCCAAAAAGAATTAGGAAATTCCACCACATAAATTATTACAGGATAGGAACTCATTAAACATAACCGCGAACAGCCCCTTACAATAATTTACTCGAGCTATTTATATCATAACTATACGTCAACGTAATGGAGAGGTGATGATGCAAAACGTGATTGTGCTACTACCCCTCCCGCCATGCATGCCAGTTTCAAGGTATCTGCAACAACACAACCAACAAGCATGAGTCGATGACTCAGCAAAGTACACGAGAGTTTCAATTCCAAATTTATCATAAGTAAAACAAGAGCTTGACTATAAAAGCAAGTAATACAAATGAAGCAACATCCGAACAACACGCATTTATACCCATTTAAAGCAATAACTTGAATATGTCAAAAATTACCGCAACCAAGTCATCCACTTGGTAATAAACCCATTCAATGCCAAAGAAGCATTACTTACTCTAAGTCACAACGTCTCCCGACTCAACTACCCCTTGCTGCAACTCAAGCCATTTTCATCAATTGCATTTGAGTTCAAAACTCGACTTCACTCCACGATATTCATACAACATAATTAGCAAGGCAAAGAAATGCGCTAACTCATCAAATTCAATTCAATCTTCCCTTTTTGGGTTGAGTCCACGACTCAACCTTCAATTACCATAATCACCATCCATATGACACACCATATACCACAACACTCATTATTAGAGATGCAATGCACATGAATGCTCATTTCGATGCACGCAGCAGTCTTTGCAGAGTGCCCACCGTCGGTGTGCACCTCGGTCCCTTCCATCCGTGGAAGGTGCCTACTCTTCTTGTCTCGCTCCCATTCACCTCGATGAATGGGACTACGAAGTAGGACTTTCGTGTTCACTACGTGTGAACACAGAGGCCCGCATCAGAATTGGTCGTCTCTTCCATTATGAATGCACAAATGCAATTAACACGATTGAAATGCAACCTTTCATTCATTGCCAACACTAACATAACTATAACCACATACATATACAAGCATATATGTAAATATATACATATACACATAAAATCTCCCATACTACATAAGTATATACATGTGTGCAAATGTTTATATATATATATATATATAAACACAAGGTCAGTCATACATGCAAGCACACATGACCACAGATTTCAGCAAGTATCTGTTCGCACCAATTTTTGGCAAATACGACAAGAAACGGCAAGAAAACATGAGTTTTGATACAGCACGAAGCGCCTCAGAAGAATTTGGATAATGCAGGTGATATTTGGAAACAGAGTCCAAATAGGAAACTACGGAGCCGATTCGGATTGCATCGACGTGTTGGATCAGGACTCGGATCGGCTAGCGGGTATATAAGGCGCGTCAGGGTTGCTTGAGGGGAACATACACAATCAACCAACACATCTACCAGTTTTTACTTTCTGTAGTTCTTAGTCTTTTTAGCTTTGTAATCTTTCCTTTGTAAGTCGACATCGATCAAATAAAGTTGCGCATCGCCGATTGTTTGATCGTCATTGGCTTTTTCAGGTTTGATTTGTTCTGTCTTGTTGTGCATCGCCTTTTCAGAATCGATCTACCTTTTACCTCCGGATTAGTCTTAATCGGCTAATCTAGTTACCCTTCTAATCGGCTTTCTGGTTGATTCTTGATTTTAGCTGATTCACCTCGAGGATCGGCTTGATTGAATTTTACAACTCTTTCCCTTATCGATTGCAGGGTCAAATCGATTGGCACGCTCACGCACACTTGAACACGGTGTTAAATGCGGTGTGTTGCAACCGAAACCCTCTCCACGTTTTGGCGTCAACACATTTTTGGCACGCCCGATGGGACCACGATCGACAAGATGACTGCAGGTAAATCCGTCGCACCATCCGACGTAAACCCCGAAGCCATAATCGTCCCCACTTTGGACGATTTAACCCCGGAACAGCGTAAGGAAATCGAAGATCAGAAGGCCGCCTTAGAGGAGTTAATCTTTGGGTTGCTATCGAAAACCCGGCGTGAGATTCTGCAGAAGGCGCGCCACACTAAACTTCTTGGCGACATTGGCGCTCGCCAAATCCGTAAGCCGATATACTCGGCTCAAGCCGAATTGTCCGCTATGATCAATCAGTCTGTACATCATGCTTTAGTCAATCAGTCGTCGGCTTTGGTTACCACTTTAAAGCCGATGATAGAAAATAGCGTAAAAATGATTGCACAAGAGTTGGCTACGTCCGGGGGGCTGATGGACCCATTGCAGCCACTCCCAACATACCCTGTATATTCTGTGGCTCCAAACGCCAACGCGGTCAAAGCGTCGGCACCAGCACCCTCGCTAATGCCGACCCAGCCTACCGTGTTGGCTCCACCAAATCCCCGCCTGAGTCCAGTTACTCATATTAATGCATATACTGACGTTGCAAAGTTGGATCCATCAGCGTCGGGGACTCACTATGCTCAGTCGGCTTATCAGCCGATTGAATTAAATGGAAATTATAAATCTCAAGGATTAACCCAAGTTGGAAATCCGGCTCCATATAAAGTAGTTACGTACACAGAGCCGTTTGTTCCATTACCCGAGGTTACGGCTGCCAGAGCCGATGGATACGAATCATGGCAACAACAGTATCCATCGGCTAGAGCAAGCCGACCGGCCGAGTTTACACGAAAGCGAGACACTCATCACAATTGGCCAAACCTCGGTGGTCCGGCCAATAACGTTAATCGAGTGATCAGATTCTGCGGATCTTAAGGGATCGGTTTGGTTTACAACCCAAAGGAAGAACGATCGGCTATAGGAAGCCGTACCAGATTACATTGACCGGATGCCATACCCCCACAACTTTAGGATTCGATTTTGCAAAATTTTGAGGATGATTCGGTCACCACTTTGGAACACGTTGGACGATTTATCGCCCGGTGGGGAAGCGACCAGTCGACGGATTAAAAATTAAATGCTTTCCATTATCTTTGTCGAGAACTGCTTTTACTTGGTTTACAAATCGCCTCCAAATTCAGTCCACTTTTGGAGCGATTTAGAAGCCGATTCCATGAATACTTTTTCCCGGCACTGGAATCGAGAATCTCGATTTAAGTCTTTGTCCGTAAATTTGGTGAATCGGCCGAGTATATTAGAAGGTTTAGAGAAGTACTGAAATCGCCGCTTCAGGTGGTATTACCGGATAACCAACTAGCCGATTTAGCGTCCGGGGTTGATTCCCCGCTTAAAGAAAAACTTCTTTGGACAAGAATTTGTCGACTTAAGTCACCTACTTCATCGGATATCGGCACAAGAAAGCCGATATTTAAATAAAGAATTCAAAGATAAAATCAGATTAAACAATGGCAAAGAAAAGACTAAAGTGAACATGGTTGAATATAGTTCGCTTAAACCTCTCGAAGATGAAGCGGAGCGTGAATATAGCGAATGGATAAAGGGTTCTAAAAACCACTTGTCTGTTTCATGGCTTAAGCCGACTAGGAGTAAGTCGGAAGTAAAATACGCTTTTGATGTATCCAAGTGCGACCGCATATTTGACATGTTATTACAAGAAAAGCTGATACGACTACCTGAAGGACATACCATACCTTCAGCCGACGAAATTAAGAAGCGGCGATACTGTAAGTGGCATCATTCCTTTTCTCATAACACTAACGACTGCAACATCTTTCGACAACAGATACAGTCGGCCATAGAAGACGGTCGGCTCAAGTTTGCAGAAGAACCAGCAATGGAAGTCGACGTTAACCCCTTCCCAATCAACATGGTTCAGTGCTCCGGCAAAGGAAAACAGATTGCTGATGAAAGACCCTCCGCGACACGGCAAGTTAACATAGAATCAAGCTCACAAGGGGAAACACTAAAGATAACGATCGGCTCACTCCAAATTGAAGCCGATCAAGATGGGAAGAATTCAAGAACGGTAAAACCAAAAGGGGAATTACAAGTCGGACGGTGGTATAAAGCCGAGAAATCTCCGCCCAGAAAGCCGGCATTCAAACCTAGGCCAACTTTCTCGCAGTTGCTCGAGAAATATGAGAGGGTGAGCCACCGGCAAAAACAACAGTCTCGCCAACCGTATCGGCCAAACGATGCATTTCGACCAGATAATCTGCATCGGCCAAGCAACGCAGAAAGAGCTCATGAAAGATGTCCTTTTTGGCAATTCTGTTGGGAGAAAGGTATGACGTTACCATCTTCAAAATCATGCCCCATGGAGCACTACCCGCAAAGAAGTTGGCCAAGGCAGTCGATAAGAGAGCATCTATATCAGCCAGAACCAGATCAAGACGAGTCAAGGTATAAGAAGCCGATAAGAGAGAGGCTGGGGCGCTAAACCAGGACAAGGAAGAGCCTGCTGAGAACTTGGTTGGTAGAATCCGCAAACCAGTTGAACCTAAACCTAGGTGGTGCCCGACTGGGCTTAGCCGATCACAACGCAGGCGGCTCCAACGCTTAAGAACGCAAGAGATGAGAGAAGCTGAAGAAGAAAAACAGAGAGACCAAGCTTTCAATGAATTGCGACCTGTGAGGCTGGTCACAAAAGAGTGGAGGAGAAAACAACAAGCCGATGATGAGTCGGATTCTTCAGATGATTTAATGTCACCAATAATTCGAGATGGCACTCCTATGGATATCAATATGGTGTTCACCTTACCAGCTGAATTCATAATTAAAACTGAATCGGCTAAAGACGCATTTGCTCAAATGTGTCTGGGGGCACAAGATGCACGATGTTTGAGAAACCACAAGATCCACATCGGCATCTAAAGCCGTTGTATTTGAAGGGTTACATCAATGGAAAGCCGATATCAAGGATGCTTGTGGGCCGGAGGCTCTGTGAACTTGATGCCACTCAAGTACTGCAGAAGTTGGGGAAGACCGATGAAGACTTGATCAAAACAAACATGGTATTAAATGACTTCACGGTGACCCCAATCGAAGCCAAAGGAGTGATGGTAATCGAACTAACGTCGGCAATAAAACCTTGCCGATCGCGTTCTTCGTGGTTGAAGCAAAAGGAACTACAAGATGTGCTCCTAGGCGAGATTGGATACACGCCAATTGCTGTATACCTCGACCATGCACCAATTGCTTATCGATGGAGCGGAGATGAAGTCGAAGTCGTCTCAGCCGATACATCGGCTCATATTGCTATGGCCAGCTCCGATGCAAATTGGCCACATGAAGAAGCAGAATGCATCTCAGGTAAGGCATTGGACGATTGTGATTTCATCAGCATTGGGAAGACAGGCTTTACGCCGATCAGTGTCAGACCAGGCACCTTTGATCGGGCGGCTGAAATCTTGAGAAGATGGGGTCAAAAATGATTCAAATTCTACAGGACAAAGCAAGAGGCTATCGGCAAGCGATAAACTCGTGTGAAGCTATTGAGGACTTTCAAAACGAAAAATTGGGGCAAGGTTTCACTTCAGCCGATATGCTTGAAGAAGTTGATATAGGAGAAGGTGATAGAAAGAGACCAACTTTTATAAGCGCAAGTTTAGGCCTAGAATATAAAGATAAGTTGGTCAAAATACTTAGAAAATCTGAGGATTGTTTTGCTTGGGAATACTATGAGATGCAGGTTAAGCCGACAACTAGTTGAACATCTACGCCTATTAAGCCGTGGTATCGCCATATAAGCAACCTCCTCGGCGTTTTAATCCAGAGTTGTATAATGTAATAAAAGAAGAAATTGAAAGGTTGCTGGAAGCCAAGTTTATAAGGCCTTGCCGATATGCCGAGTGGGTGTCCAACATTGTTCCTGTCATGAAGAAAAATGGTAAGCTTCGGGTGTGTGTAGATTTTAGAGATTTGAATAAAGCCACGCCAAAGGATGAATATCCAATGCCTATAGCCGATATGCTTATCGATGCTGCCTCGGGTAACAAAATCATTAGCTTTCTTGATGGGAATTTGGATATAACCAGATATTCATGGCAGAAGCCGATGTCCCCAAAACGGCCTTCAGATGTCCCGGCGCGTTAGGGTTATATGAATGGCCAGTAATGACATTCGGCTTGAAGAATGCAGGTGCCACTTATCAACATGCCATGAATTTAATTTTTCACAATCTAATCGGCCATATCGTTGAAATTTACATCGATGATGTGATTGTCAAGTCTAAGGAGGACTGGCAACACTTAGCCGATTTAGAAAAGGTGTTTCAAAACACAAGAGCTCATGGGTTAAAGATGAATCCTTTGAAGTGCGCATTTGGCGTGTCGGCTGGTCAGTTTCTCGGTTTTATGGTGCATCAGAGAGGTATCGAAGTTAGCCAGACAAGGGTCAATGCCATAACAAACACCGAGCCGCCAACATGCAAAAATGAACTGCAAAAGTTGATCGGCAAAATTAACTACTTACGACGATTTATCTCGAATCTGTCTGGTAGGATCCAAGCTTTTACGCCGTTATTGAAGTTGAAGGATCATCAAGAGTTCGTGTGGGAAGCCGATCAACGTAAAGCTTTTGATGAAATCAAAAATACTTGGCATCACCACGATCGCCCCGCCGCACTACGGGGATTCCTTCAAATTATACGTGTCGGCTGAAAAGGAAACTATCGGGGCCGTGTTGGCGCAGGAAATCGATGGCAAAGAGCGCGTAATATTTTATCTCGGTATGACGGCTTTTGAGGTGAAATCGGTACCTTTATATAGAAAAGCTATGTTTATCATTGTATTTCGCCTGCACCAAGTTAAGGCATTACATATTGGCATCGACTTGTATAATAGTATGCAAAAACGATATCATCAAATATATCTTGTCTGCGCCAATTTTGAGAGGACGACTTGGGAAATGGGCATACGCCTTGACCGAGTTCGATCTGCAATATGAATCGGCTAAAGCTGTTAAGGGCCAAGCAGTAGCCGATTTCATTACAGGACATGATACCACGGCAGGAATGGTCGATGTGGCCCCTTGGCGGCTATATTTCGATGGATCAGTTTGCCAAGAAGGAAGCGGAATAGGTGTTGTGCTGATTTCGCCAAAGGGGTATAACACTGAGTTCGCATATCGGCTCAATGGCCGATGCTCTAATAACCAGACCGAATATGAAGCATTACTAAAAGGGCTCCAATTATTGGAAAGTATCGGAGTGAGCACTGTAGAGGCCTACGGTGATTCATTACTGGTGGTACAACAAATTAAAGGAGAATTTAGATGTTATGATGAAGTGTTATCAAAATATTTAGAACATTGCCTTGAAGTAATAGGCACCTTTGCATTTTTTCATTTGCCATGTGCCTAGGGAAATGAATGGTAAAGCCAATATGTTAGCTCAAGCCAAAGCTACAAGAAATATAGCCGACATGAAACGTTTGACTTAATCGACAGAGCAGTGCTATGTGTTGATAACGTCGATTGGAGGACAGAAATAAAAACTTACCTGACGGACCCATCCAGACCTACTGCGCGAAAAATTCGTCAAAAAGCGATGAAATATGTCATGCTCGAAGGAGAATTGTATTATCGGACACTGGAAGGATTGCTTCTACGGTGTTTAGGCGACGAAGAAGCAAAAGCGGCTATGGGTGAGGTCCGTGAGGGAATTTGTGGTGCGCATCAATCGGCTTACAAGATGAAATGGATATTGAGGAGAACAGGATACTTTTGGCCAACGATTTTAGAAGATTGCTTCAAGTATTATAAAGGGTGCCAAAGTTGTCAAAAGTTTGGGAATGTGCAACTTGCACCAGCATCGGCTCTACATCCGATTATTAAACCATGGCCGTTCAGAGGATGGGGGATAGACGTAATCGGCCAGATATTTCCAGCATCAAGCAAAGGCCATAAGTTTATCCTTGCAGCTACAGACTATTTTTCAAAATGGGTCGAAGCCGTTCCGCTCAAGAAAGTCACCAGTATGGAAGCAATCGGCTTTGTTAATGAGCACATTATCTATCGATTCGGCATTCCTCAGACTATCACAACCGATCAAGGAACTGTGTTCATGTCTAACGATTTTAAAAGCTTTGCAGAAAGTCTGGGCATCAGATTGCTTAACTCATCACCATATTATGCTAAGGCTAATGGACAAGCCGAGTCGTCCAATAAGACTTTGATCAAGTTGATCAAAAGAAAAATTGATGAAAAACCTCGAACTTGGCATACTACACTATCGGAGTCTCTATGGGCTTATCGGCTAGCATTTCACGGATCGACTAAGTTGTCACCATATCAGTTGGTATATGGTCAAGAGGCCGTGTTGCCCGTAGAAATAAACGTCGAATCAATGCGAGTGGCTAGGCAGAATAATCTATCGGCCGATGAGTACAAGGAATTGATGCTTTGCACTTAGATGACTTGGCAGAATTAAGGCTGGTTACTTTGGATCGGCTTAAAAAGAATAAAGAAAGAGTTGCAAGAGCATATAATAAAAAAGTTGTACTGAAGAACTTTAGTGAAGCCGATTTAGTTTGGAAAACGATATTGCTGATTGGTTCTAAGGATAACCGATTCGGTAAATGGTCGCCTACTTGGGAAGGACCGTATAAAATAAATCGGCTTGTCGGCGGAAACGCATATATACTCGAAACGCTTGAAGGGTTGGTATTACCAAAGGCAATTAACGGAAGGTATCTAAAGAAATACTACCCTAGCGTGTGGGTCGGCACGTAATTAAAGCAAAATAAAAATGAGAAATAAGTTAAAACAGCCGATAAAGCAAATAAACACAATCGGCTACACAACCGATTGAAAGTATTACAAAAGTGCAGCAAAAACAACATTGTTTTGAGCATTACAAGCACTCGAACAGAAGTTACAGGCCCGATCCTGGGATTCTGGCGCCTAAACCCGAAAGAGCCGCTGCGGCTTTAGCCAAAGTCTGAGTAATGCCATATACCAGATCTTCATCGGCCTTGGCGTTGCCAGGCACAGGAACAACTTTGGCCGACTGCTCCTTGACTTTTGCAACGGCTTGACCAACTTCGTTCTTTTGGATTTTCAAAGAAGCAGATGTTGCATCAAGAGTCGCAAGGTTGTTGGCCAATTGCTGGTTCACTCTGGCCAATTCCTCTTCGAGTTGCTTCTTGGTCGATTCTAGCTTTTGGACAGAAGACTTGGTGGCTACAAAGGATGCTGCGGTGTCGTCATATTTCTTCTTCTGGGCCTTTGCTTCAGCGATTAGTTTGTTCAATTGGCGTTGATCGGCTTCTTGGGTCTGGCGCTGAATAATTCTGGCATTAGCTGCATCAACCTCTGCCTTCTTCTCATCCAGGTGACACACATTAAGCAATGCGCTCATGGCTTCGGCAGGGAGGTCAGCTTCAACAGCAGCCATAGCATCGCGAATTGGTCGACAGTTAGCGTAATAGCCGCTCGGTTGAGTTATCTCCGTAAATAGCCGATTCACTTCTCCTGCGTATTAGGAGCCGATTTGACCACTAAAGTCGACGCCCATTGACACATCAATGATCTTGTGGATGTCTTCCGGATAATCATCTGTCGCCATCACCTCTGGGTCGACTAACTTGTCCAAAGAAAACCCAAGGAGATTGGATAAGTCGACCGTTGCAACGTCAGGCGTAGGAAGAACCGATGGAACAAGTAACGGAGAGGTTGGAGGCTTCGTCACAGGAAGATTAACAGAAGTGCCTTGGAGATCAGTCAAGATACCAGCCACTTGAATTGAAGCCGTCGGCTGAAAAAGGGAATGACACGAGATCAGCAACACAAGATGGGCAATTTTTGGGTACATAAAGGTAAGTACAGAACTTACTTCAGAGAAAGCCGACGGACGAGGAGAGCTTTCAGCGCTTTGTTCTTTGCGCTTTGAGTGTTTTCTGGCAGGGACCTTAGTAGACTTGGGTTTTTCTACAAAGATAAATGATAAATATTAAAAGCAGCAGACGCGAAATATAAATTGTCGGCTCAAAGGTACTTACTTGAGGGTCGGTCTTTTGTAAGTTCTGACAGTGAAGGCCCCTGAATACGGAGAGTTCCAGAGAATACCCAGTCAGGCCAGTTGATTGATGAGGCCTTTTTCCTTTGGATCCTTTGGCTGATGGATCTGCAGTGCTCTTGTTGCCTGCTGCAGCATCCTGTAGAAAACAAAGGTGTTAAAATGATTGAAAGAGCAGGAACGAAAAAACCGCAAGCATAAAAATTGCGTTTTTGAAACAAGCCGATACCTCTATAGCTATGGACGAGTTAGTATAACCCGACGAGCTGGAAGATTCCGAGCTATCTTCACTAGAGCTGTCACTGCTACTGCTGGGGACTACCGTCGGCTCTTGAAAGTCCGGTAGGAATCTCTCTATAATAGCCAACGGTGTATGATCCAAATAAAGGGCTTCTGATATGGGTGCCCACCAAGCAGAAAAATGACTAGCTCGGCGAGAATTCAGGAAAAAATGCGGCAAACTGAGGATTTGGAATTCGTCGGCTAGATCCAAGATAATTTCCGCTGCTGTCCTATTTGTTACTCGGGCTCTGGGTTGAATACACTCAAGAAGTGGCAGCGAGGGGATTACTTGACCAAAGCCCAGCTGACGGGCGTACACAGAAGGATGATAAAGCTCGTACGACGGCTGAAATGTCCTGTTGCGGGAATTCAAGCCGACATGGAGAATACAGGGGGAGATAAAAATCCGGTATAAGCTTAAAGTCGATTCCGACATCATAGAACTATCAGCGTCCAGATGAAGGAACGAAGGCCATTGGAAATCGGCCTCATTGGTGTAAGGGAAAAAGTCCTGTTGATTAAAAACTGTGCTGTCTAAATTAAGAAAGAATGACAGATACTTCTTGAAATCGGCTGGAGTGATTCTGGTATCGCCACTGGAGCACATCACGAGTCTCTCTCCGTATGACCCATCGCCCTGATCTTTGGAGTGGTGCCTTCGGGTAGTCTCTCGGGAAAAGCCGAGTCCTCCAATGGTTCGTAAATAAGGATCGGCTAAATATGTTGTAAAGCGAGTGAATAAACCACGAGGGCCTATGTTGCCGACAACAAAGCATGCAAAACCGAGAAAAGTCGACTTCTGATAACATGCATCATTTGATAAACGGCTCCTAGAAGCATTTTGCCAAGAGCTAGCCGACGTCCTTCCACCAATTGCTCTGCCACGAACTGGTACACTTGTGTCGGGCCAAGAGAAGCTCCACAGAACAGAAACCTATCTAGCCAAAGGTTAAGAAAGGCCGCATGCTTTTCAGCCGATACTAGTCCATTTACTTTATTATTGTGTTGAATATACTTTGACCACCCTTCGCCTTTGGATCGGACTAGCTTATATTGGGGTTTGCCGCTGAAAGCCGATAACTGTTCACCATCAGGTCTAAGGCAACATAATTTAGCAATATCAAGGAGCGTAGGGCCGATGGGACCAGTTCGGAAAAGGAAGGCATTGAAAGTACTCGACCAGAAATAACAGGCCATGGCCACCAAGGGCTCGTTGGCTTCTGGATTGGCTAGACTCAGAGGAAGGCATTCGGCTATACCCATTCTTTCCCATTCCTCTCTTTTTTGAGCCGATACCCTAATGTACCATCTTCTCCACCCTTTTAGCGCTGTCGGCCAAGCCCTAAAACTTTTACCCCATTCTGTTATATTGTAACCTTGAGCCGACAGGGGAAGTCTAGGGATTTCTTCGTCAATTACAGTGTCAGCAGTTGAGTTTCCTATTGGCCCTAGATAATATTGATCTTCACTATCAGGGATTGGGATCAGTACCTGAGAAGGATCCATTCAGCCGACTGAGAGTTCGCTTGAAGTGGCGGAGGTGCACAGAAGATGAAGGCAGAAGTCGATCTAAGGACAGAAGTCGATTGAAAACAATGCGAGAGCAGGAAAGCGTGAAAATGACCGTGGGGGTCCCGCATATATATAGCACGGTGAAAAGTAAAAGTGGCGGGAAATGAATTCGAGGCGACGCGTGCCATTAAATCGCACCAAGATGTTTTACGGCGCAATTAAAGTAACAGTTATTGATGCGGTTCTATGGGCAAGCGACGAGGAAGCCGATGGATGAAGAAGCCGATATATTTTTGAAAGATAACAAGTTATCTTCCAAAAATGGGGGGCATATGTTCGCACCAATTTTTGGCAGATACGACAAGAAACGGCAAGAAAACATGAGTTTTGATACAGCACGAAGCGCCTCAGAAGAATTTGGATAATGCAGGTGATATTTGGAAACAGAGTCCAAATAGGAAACTACGGAGCCGATTCGGATTGCATCGACGTGTTGGATCAGGACTCGGATCGGCTAGCGGGTATATAAGGCGCGTCAGGGTTGCTTGAGGGGAACATACACAATCAACCAACACATCTACCAATTTTTACTTTCTGTAGTTCTTAGTCTTTTTAGCTTTGTAATCTTTCCTCTTTAAGTCGACATCGATCAAATAAAGTTGCGCATCGCCGATTGTTTGATCGTCATTGGCTTTTTCAGGTTTGATTTGTTCTGTCTTGTTGCGCATCGCCTTTTCAGAATCGATCTACCTTTTACCTCCGGATTAGTCTTAATCGGCTAATCTAGTTACCCTTCTAATCGGCTTCGGTGATTCTTGATTTTAGCCGATTCACCTCGAGGATCGCTTGATTGAATTTACAACTCTTTCCCTTATCGATTGCAGGGTCAAATCGATTGGCACGCTCACGCACACTTGAACCCGGTGTTAAATGCGGTGTGTTGCAACGAGAAACCCTCTCCACGTTTTTGGCGTCAACAGTATCACACATAGTTTATGGACTATGGCAGCTCTACACATTCACACACTCTAAGCAATGCAATTCACTTAGAGAAACCTCATGCATACATATAAGTATGACTTCACATAGACACACAAGACTCACTAATGTATGTATTTATATAAATAGGCTCTTGTTGAACCCACATTTCCACCAGCACAGACAAGCATACATACATACACACAAAATTCAACAATACATTGATTCGTACACATACTCAATTCCATTCCCCAGACGGGGCATAGTAAGTACAATTCTTGTAAATTAACCACAAGTATCCATGTACCCCATACTAGCCACTCGCTGCAATAATAACAACACTTTCTTAATTCCTTAAGAACATGTTTACTGAGTGCCATCCGAAAGAAGAAGTGTATAGCCATTGGGAGCCATGATGCAGTTGCAGTAATGCCACATTTCCTTAAATGTAAGATTATCATGGTCTTACTACAGGTAAAAAAAAATAAAACTAAACTAATTGCTACAAGGAGATTATTCATTTTGTCAAAATTGTGATTTACATCTACATTCGTTACATTGCTTTATGTAGCAACTCAAAGAATTAACAAATATATGGCATCCTCATGTCTCACATAACATCAAACAAGGAGAAATAAAGACATGCCCTTTGTGAGCAATTCATCAAACACATGGCATGCACAATGAACCCAACTCTCCATTTAATGGAAAATGAGTACTCACCACAAGGAGAAAGCAAGAGGGAGGGCCCTTCGGCCAGCTAGAGCCTTGTTCAATTGCTTGGCCGGCCAAGAGGGGGTCTAGGGTGTTGCTTCTGTTGTGTTCTTGATTTGGAGTTAACTTGCGGGGAAGGAGAAGGCGCCGGACTTGGGGCTGCACTGGTCAAGCCGGGCGATGCAGGCGGGGAGAGCAAGGCGCCAAAGATCGGCCAGGAAGAGCAAGGCGCTGTGGAGGGCGCCAGGGAAGAGGAGGCGCAAGGAGGGGAGCCGACCTAGAGTGACGCAGGGAGGCGCAGCAGGAAGTACTCGCCAGCAGGGAGAAGGAAGAGGGGTCGCCGGCCCATGGAGCAAGCAAAGGAGACGCCGGCCCCTTGAGTAGGAAATCCAGAAATGAGAGGAGGAGATTGAGTCAGTAGGGAGAAGGAAAAAAAACAGCCTCCATGGAAAAATTTCAGCCACACACACTAGAAGAGAGAGAGAGAGGTTAGGTAAAAGTAGATGGAGAGGGGAAATTCCAAAAATACCCCTCCCAAACCTAAATCTTTAGCCCTAACACTCCCTGCGGGACCAAACACCCCTGCGAATAAACGCCAGACGGACCCCTGCTCACCCGACAGAAGGCTCAAAAGTTGGGGCGAGGCTTTTGCAATATTACAGTATCAATCCTGAAAGGTGCTATAGGGTCTAGAATAACTAATCTTGCAAAGATATTTGTATTTGGTTTAGATTAAAACCAGGTTCCTAAATACGCTATCCGAAAAACAAAAGGTTTATTCCGGTTGAAAAAAAGGTCTACGGATCTAGCCACAAAAAAACAAAGAGATCTACGGATCATTCTTGCAACACTTCATAAACGTTGCCAGTGGTTGCTTAGCTCTACGGATGATGCTTGCAACGGTTTGCAAGCGTTACCACCCTGTTACTTGCAACGCATAAAATCATGTGTTGCTATGTATCCGTTGTTAAAGGGGTGTTCATGTTGTTGTGGTGTTACTTTCTAAATGCGTAAGATTAATATATATATATATATATATATATATATATATATATATATATATATATATATATATATATATATATATATATATATATATAGTAGTAATACAAGTAAAACCAAGTAGTTCATATATACTCTATAACTCAAAACTACCTAAAGCTATAGAAATCATTATAATATGCATTTAACCCTAATTGAAACAAACTATCATGCAATATATGTACTTAAGGGTTCAAAATATAAGTAAATAAAATGACCTAATTAAATATTAAATTCATGATGGGCTAATCTCAAAATACTCCTATGGTCAAAATCGTATTAATCGGCAAAAAGATCTAATTTGGGATAAGTTCATAAAAGACTTCAATCTTCATATGCATGTAATATAATGTGTCTAAAAGCAAAATAAAGCAAAACCAATTTTAAAACCCTCTTAGGGTCATTCCTACTAATGCTAGAAAAATAATTACATAATCATGTATAGTGTAGTTGCAAATCTAAAACAAAATCTGATTCCTTATAATGTAAACTATAAGACCATATATGCTATTTTAGCAATAAATAAAACATCTCGTCTAAACACTAAAATTTATAAAATCAGCTTAGAAATGGCCTCCAAAGTAAAACTACCCTATTCTGAAGAAATAATCTCATTACAATATGCTTTGCATCTAAATCCTGTTAAAAGTATAACCCTAAGTATTACTAAAATTCGTGATATGAATGAATGAACTTAACAAATAAGAAATCAGTAGTTAAGATATTTGTATCACCAGAACCTTCTTATACAATCACTAATCTAAACTTAATAGACCTAATACACACACACACACACATTACTTCCTATGCAAAAACATTGGAGTTAGGTACTAATCATAACATATTATATAATCAACTAAAACACGGGTACATGAAATCATACAACCCTAACACTAAACCACATCTATTTTCTATAGCAAGTCTTTATTTGGTTTTCTATATGTATTCTTTTTGCCCTTATTAACATTGTTATTTGCTATATTTCTGTTGAATGATGTGTAGAACCCGACGTCACTAATTCCATCATCGACAACGTTAGCCATGACCTCAACTTTGTTGTGAACATCAATTAATCAAGGCAAGAACTCCCTTTGATCATATTTATCCCATTGTTTTAACTTTTATTTGCTTTATCAAATATATTTATGCATGCGTGTATTTTCGGTAAATTTGCTATATTGTGGTACTGGTAGTTATATCCCCATCTCATGGATTTTCCTTAATAAATATTGACATGTGAAACTTGATAAACCTAGAATTAAGGTTAGACAATATATAATGTCAATTTGGGTATATGCGATAATTAATAATCATGCTTAGCCATGCTTTAGATTTGGGATGAACAAATTGAAAATATCATTCAAATAAAACTTTGCAATATTGAGACATGATGATGGTTACTAGTATTTTGATATAAAAACTCAAAAATGAAACTATGGTTTTGACGTGGGTGATTATTGGCAATAGCCAGATGTGGTATGTGTTGCAATTAGGAGTGGGTTGAGATCCCTTGTGCATGTGTTGCACTTGAGGAGCATAGGTGCATGTGTTGCACTAGGTGATCACCGGAAACGCATGTGTTGCGCTAGGTGAAGCTCGAGCGGAGACTCGGCTTATTACTCTTGGAGTTTGCTGCCTCCTGGACGACATAGAGCGTCGTGCACGGGAGCTCTCGAAGGAATTGTGAGAAACCCCGGTGAGTTTGTGAAGGTTCGAGTTGAGCCTACCCGAAGGGGTGAAAAACTCCCACTAGTGGAATCGAGGCGAGTGCTCAATTCGTGGAGTCGGTCCAATTCGTTTGGGCTAGCCTCAACGTGGACTAGTAGAGACCGGCAAGTCTCCGAACACTACGGTAAAAAGTATTGTGTCTCTTGTGCTTGCATTGTATTCGTTATTTATATTCAAGCAATTTACATTCATAGAATTAAATTGATTGATTACTTGTCCTTAGGATTGCAATTTATTGTTAGAGACATAATTAGTTAGTGCACATAGTGAGCCTAGAGATTTTAAGCTTTGATTGTCAAAAACTTGGTTTATCGCTTCTGCATTTATTATCATTTAGGTTTTGACACGAAGGTACTTAGGTGAGACTTTAATTAACCGTAGAAGAAATTTTTAAAGCCGCCTATTCACTCCCCCTCTAGTCGGCATCCTCGATCTTACAGTATTTCCCTTTGCACAACCGGCTATTGCCAATAATCACCTGCGTCAAAACTATAGTTTTATTTTGGGGTTTTAATCAAAATACCAGCAACCAACAGTGTCATTTCCAACCATTTTAAGGAAACAATTTTGATCTGATCATTTACCTCGCTGATTCTAAAGCATGGCTAAGCATGATGAACATGTAAGCGCGTATGCCCATGATGACATTAAGTAATGTCTATCCTTAATCTATGATTATCAAGGTTCATATGTCTATACTTATCAAGAAAGTTTAATGAGACAGCAGGTGTATCTACCAACACCACAAAATAGCAGATTTACAGGAAATAAACACATGCATGAAACCATTTGATAAACAAAAGAAAAATTAAGTACTGGGATCAATATGATCAAAGGGGTGCTTGCCTTGCTTAATCTTTGATTTCGACAAAGATGGGATCGCAGCTAACAGAGGCGACGACGGAATCAGAGACGTCGGGTTCTACACGTCATCTAACGGAAATATAGCAAATAACAAACTTCAATAAGGACAAAAGAAGATAGACAGAGAACCAAATATAGACTCACTGAAGAAAACATGAATGTTATAGGGTTTGGATAGAATGATTTAATATTCTCATGTTTTAGTTTGATTAAGCATTCATATTGCTAGCTTTCAAGATAAGCGATGCACGATTTCCTTTATAGATTATCCATTCTTACTTTACGAATTAGACAAAATAAGATAGACAGAGAACCAAATATAGACTCACTGAAGAAAACAGGAATGTTATAGGGTTTGGATAGAATGATTTAATATTCTCATGTTTTAGTTTGATTAAGCATTCATATTGCTAGCTTTCAAGATAAGCGATGCACGATTTCCTTTATAGATTATCTATTCTTACTTTACGAATTCAAGAAACTAAAATTATGATTATATTTATAATTTTGAATTCAAGACGTAAAATTTATTTAGACTAATAGAATTAGAACATTAGCCACTTTATTGAGTGTTACGGATGAATAGCACTTAAGCCTAATTGATTTTGCCTAAAAAGCGGGTTCGAATATGATAGATCTGCTAAGATAGGCTACTGGATATATTTATGGTTTTTAAGAAGGTTCTAATGATACAAATAACTTAACTACAGATTTCTTCATTAATACTGAGTTTGACTATTCATATTATAATGTTCAAAAGTCATGATACTTGAGGTTATTCTGCTAACAGGATTTATATGCAAATCATGACAAAACAAGATTATTTCTTCAGAATAGGGTAGTCTATACTTTGGAGAACATTCCTAAGCTGATTTCACAAATTTTAGTGTTTAAAAGAAACATTATATTCATTTCTAAAAAAGCTTATATGGCATTATAAAGTTTACGTCTACGGAATCAGCGAGGTGAAACGTATGATTATGTAACATCCTGAAAATTCTAAAATAGTGAAATGCTATAATGCGAATTTGTGTTTTGAGTATTTTTGAGTTTTATGGAAATTGTGACTTTCTGAATTGATTTCTTGGATTTAGTGTTGCAAAGGCAATTAAAGGAAATGGGAGAAATTAAAAGAACAAAATAAGACTTGGCGATAATTTATTTTCTGAATCCAAATCTGCGGAGAAACCAAATTATGCACTGATAGAAATATGTGAATACCAATCTAAATATTAAAAATGAAACAGTGGCCAGTTTGACTAGAAACAGTGCACCTTCCGGATTCGTGGAAAATATTCAGAGCTTATCTCCAGCTGAAAAATTTACCAAGTTACCTTTGATACAATATTTACCTCAGGTAAAAATATCAGAAAGTTATCAGATGGGATAAGCCTCGAAATAATTCAAAAATAGAAGCTCTAAAATTCTGAAAATCTCAATGTCAGAATTTTTATAAAATACTGGAGCAATATCTTGAGCTGAAAATTATACATAAGAATACTTAGCTCAAATTAATTTGAAAAACAAAGTTTCAAAAATTTATAAAAATATTTGAATTATCTGATAAATCAAAAAGCAGAATTTGAAATCCTGTGCATTGTACAAAGATTTAATTTTAGTAAATAATCTACAAATTAATTTCGATCTAAACTTTTTACTGGAGATCATCTACTTCCAGTAGAGATTACACAAAAGGTATGAAAAATCTCTGGCAAGGTTTAGCTAGCGAATCAATGCAAGTTCAGTGCACCCAGCCGGTTGATTCTTAAGTCTGTGGCCTCTCTTTCTCTGCCATGCGGGTCCCAGTCGCAGCCACTCCAAATCTCCAGAATTTTCTATCGAAGCAGCAAGCTCAAGTCCTTGCCTCAGGACATCACGCCAGCTCTCAACCAAATGCTTTGCACCTTGGAAAAACCACCCGTGGTAGTGCTCCACTACCCCCCTCCACTACTTCTCTTTCCTCCTCAGCCAGCGCAGGAACTCCATCCCCATCCTCACCCTTGTGCCGAAACCTCCTGGAGCTCAAGCAATCTCATGCCAATTTCTTCAGTGGAGCAAGTGTAGAGCTCAGCCATTGCCCATTCCCTGAACCGAGCAAGCTCAGCCGTGGCCTTCATTCTTGTCTTCACTGGAAGACTAAAGCTTTTCCTCCATTGCCGCACAAGCAAGAAAGGGAGAGGTAGAAGATCAAGCCAACCAAGAAGCCATTCTCAAATTCCTCGCAACCGTAGCATCTCCGAGTATCACTTGAACCCATCTAGCTCCTTAATTTCGTTCTTTCTCGCCGATCAACCGCTACACGCACACCCTTCTTCCTCATGGCGGCCACCGTGGCGCGCTTCCACAGCCGCCTCCGCTTCAATTGATTGGTAATCGGGACTGATGAGCTCACCGATGCTCAATATTCCATCGATTCAAACCGAGGCATCGTCTTTCTTCTTCTCCAAGAAGCATCCGCCATGGCTGCCGCCTCCTCGTGGGCGCACCTCCTGGTGGCTCCCAGCAGAAGTCGATTGCATTCTGATGCTCCTTGCCGTCTTGATCATCTCGTGCCGTCGCTGCCACTGGAGTGCCTTCGCCGCTCAACCCTAGAAGCTCCTCTGTTCTTTCTTTTTCTCGCAAGGGGCTATGGAGCAAAGGCGTGCGTGGTTGAAGAAGGCTAGGGCCGTATGCTTCCTCTGTTAGCAAAGCGCATTCTTGAATTTGCCATCAAATTTCGCCGACATACATTCAGTTATTAATAACTTGTGCATTTGTAGTCACAAACCAGTGAAATAAATTTATATATTTATTTAATATCAGGAAGATTGTGGATATGCAAAAATATTAAAAGTTTGAACTGCAAAACAATTAGTTGGATTAAACTTTGATTTACAACCCTAACATGCTCTTCATATTAAACCTGTGGTCAGTAAGTCATAAAACAATAAAATGAATTTTATATGATGCTAAGATCAGGATGAATTCAAATATACAAAAATATTCAATTCTTGAATCACAGAACAATCATTTAAATTTAAAGTGGGATGAACACACTAGTATGGACAATATCACTCACATGAAAAATATAACTTATAAGATCATAAAACAAATGATTATGTACTTCTGGAATTATGAGAAGCTCGGACATGCAAAACATATAGCTGTTGATATGTGCTTAAGTTACTTATCTTGCAAACATTAGTAAGCCCTAATATGACCATATATAAGTGTGAGTGCATAATAACTCATGAAAGGATGAAATAAATTGTATGAAGTTCCTGGAAACAGAAGGACCCATGTATGTAAAAAATATATAAAGTAAGATGAATTTTCGTGTTCTTAATGAAAGAAAATGTTAATGATAACAATAAGTAAATAGATAATCTATTGCAATTAAAGCTAAAATAATGCCAAACCAACTTTATAACGTTTCTAGGATTGTATTCTGTTAATGCCTGAAAAATGAATCCAGAATCATGTATAGGTTAGTTGGAAATCAAGTTGGAACTTGGCCGATTTAAGGTTGCAAATATGATCATTTAGGCTATTTCAGCGAGAGATAAAATAACTCGTTTAAATACCGGAATCAGTAAAACTAGTTTAGAAACACTGTACAAAGTTCAAACTACCATATTCTACAAAAACATCTTAATTACAGTATGCTTTCCAATTAAATCAAGCTAGTTCAAAACCTTTAATCGTTAATCTGTCATTTCCCCTTTCTTGCCGATTTTGAATAGTATAGTCTTCAAGTATAGCATGAACCATTTTAGTGATAAGATTATAGTCTCGCCCAAAATTCTAAAACTTATGGAACTAGGTTAGTAGTGTTCTTCAAAGTATAGCCTACCCAAATAAGAAAAGATAATCTCATTTCACCATGATTTATATATTAATCTTGATAGCTTAATATCCCTAAGTAATCACATTACCTTAGACTGAAATGTGAATGAATAAACTTTAGGTGTAAATGAGGAAACCTGTAGTTAAGTTATTTGTATCACCAAAACCTTCTTAAATATCATGTAAATTAGGCCAATAGCCCGAATCAATAGATTTAACCTGCGTAAAACTAATTCTAAGCGAAATCAATCAAAGATAAAGAACTATTTAGTCATAATCTAATATGATCATTTAAGCATTTTCATTAACTCGCAAAGTAGCTTGTCTAAATGAGAATTTTATAAGAGATGGTGCAGAAATGATATATAGGATATGTACTACTATATTCAAGGAAAATATTTTATTTGCAAGCTGTTCTTTAGTTAGTTTTCACTAATACAATGACCTTAAGTGATAATTGTTCACTGCGCGTTTTTAATTCAATTTCTTGTAATGTAAACCTTGACACCATATTAGCTTTTTCAACAATGAATATAATATATCAGCCAAAGCCTAAAATTTATGGAATTGTCTTAGGATTGTTATACAAGGTATAAATCATCTCATTGTGAAGAAATAACCATATTTCATCATGTTTTGCATACAAATCCTAATAGCCAAATAACCTTAAGTATTACGTTTTCTGAACCTTATAATGTAAATCGGTAAGAATGAAGAAGTCTGTATATTAGATATTTGAATCAACTAAAACACGTAATATGAAATAACTTAATCCAACTCTTGGTTGTTCCTGTTTTCTGCAATGATTCTTTATTTGGATTTATGTCTATCTTCTTTTGCCCCTTATTGAAGTTAGTTATTTGCTTTATTTCCGTTGATCGGCGCGTAGAACCTGGCGTCTCTTTTTCGTCGTCGTCGCCTTCATCAGCCGTAATCCTCTTCTTCGTCGTAAACGACAGATAAGCAAGGCAAGCACCCTTCCGTTGATCATGTTGATCCCAGTATTTAAATTCATTGTTTTACTAAACCAATTTATGCATGCGTTTACTTTATGTAAATTGCTATTTTGTGGATTGGTAGTTATACCTGTTGTCTCGTGAATCTCCTTTGATAATTATGGACATGTGAACCTTGATAACCATAGATCGAGGATAGGCATTACTTAATGTCATCATGGGTATATGCGTTCATATTATTCATGCTTAGCCATGCTTTAGAATCATGATGTAAATGATCGATTAAAATTGTTTTTCGAAAACATTGGAAATGGCAATTGTTGGTTGCGGATAGTTTGATTAAAACCCAAAATAAAACTATGTTTTGATGCGGGCGATTATTGGCACTAGCTGGATGTGCAAAAAGGAAGTACACGTAGTGTAGGGTGAAGTATTGCCCGTGTCGGATTAAGGACCGAACATCGTGTTGTATGATCCAAGAAAATCCGTACAAACCACAAGTGCTGGGATGAGGCAGCCTTAAACCGATTAAGTTATCTAGTTTAACTTTGCATTTTGGAAGGCCGAAGTAGTGCGGGCTCTCCTTTTTAAGGTTTTCTCGACGGGGTGCCCACACCGAGGTGTTGGGGGTCACACTTGCCAACACAACGGTGTACGTCATACTTGGGAAGTTCCAACATTTCTATGCTCTGAGTTCTTCTATCATAGTATGGGCTCAATGTCCCGTCGCTGGTGCAAAGTTAAATTAGGTAATGTAAAGGTTTTCGTCATGAACATTCTGGCCACACGCTGAAAGTGCGTGAAACAAGCGGCAAAAAGAAAAGGTCATGACTTGTGGGTAAAGTTGTACACCTCTGCAGAGTTTAAATCTAATTGATTAGTCGTACCCGTGGTCACGGGTGTCTTGGCGAACTGATGCGAGTTAGATGTTTTATTGTTTTCAAAAGGGTTGGTTCCATTTGTTTTGCAATTGTGCTTTATGTCGAAGGGCTGACATTGATGGATTTCAGGATTTGTTGATTCGTTGCTCACGTCATGGAGGACTGTGAGTGTTATTATGCTTTACTTATTTATTCTCAATCAATATTGCTCTTAAAAATTCCGTTTGCAAATAACTTGATTTACAAATGAAATTCGCTTTACGCAAAATAACTGTAGAAGCCTTTCCTTTGAAATGGCCTGCATGTATCATAGGTTTTGCTCAAGTCTTGCGGAGTACGAAAGTACTCACTCTTGCTTATCCGTTGTTTTTAGGTGGTTTAGAAAGCGAAGCTTCGAAGTTGTTCATCGCAGGTTGCGGCTTCTTCTTCGGCGTGTTCTATCTGGAGTTTATGCCTCGTCAGTTGCCTGCGGGTTCGGTTGGGCACACTACGAGATCTTGCCTCTTTGCTGCTGCATTCTCTGAGTTGTAATAATTCTTTGTATTTATTCGTTTCCGCTTAATTAATATGTTGTATGGTTGTGATTCCAATCGTTGAAATGTGCGTGCTAGCTACTGATCCAGGGACTAGTACTGCAAGCACATTAGATTTCCATTTTTGCATTCTGTGTAAAAATAGGGGTCGTTACAGATTAACACTTAAGGATGTTGGGCTAGCAAGATTTATATGAAAAGCAAGTTATAAATAAGATATTTTTCTGGAATACAGTAGTCCATATACCAAATAGTGTTTCTTCCCTCATCTTTCTAAAATTCGTATTTAGACGAGTTATTCTTGAGTCCCCTGAAAATGCTTAGTTGGTTTAGTCTTCTACGAGATTATTTCACGAAGGGTATTTGCAGTAGTGGGATTTATATAAAGAGCAAGTTCTAAATAAAATATCTTTCCATATTACAGTAGTACATATTATGAAGAGTATTTTTGGGCCATTCCTTTAAATTGTTACAATTAGCCGAGGTATTTTATAGATTGCCGAAATGGCTTCAGAGATTTACGTTCTACGTGTTTTGTATTATGTTTTCGTTTCTAGTTTGCGACTGCACCTTACAGGATAATTTGACCATTTTTAGACGTTAGTAGGGGATGACTAGAAGAGTGTTTTAAAGTTTATTGCACGATATTTGTCTTTTATCCGAGATGTTTTCTATATAACGGAACATTAGTGCCTTGTATTAAAATATTTTAACACAGCATAAATATGAGTTATTTTTACATAACTAGAAAGGATATCACTTTCTAAGATCCTAGAAATTTGTTTCATCGAATTTGAGGTTTGTTTGCACAAGTTATGGCTATTCGGATATAACCCACATTGAAATTTTGACTATTGAACATTTAATGCTAACTATAATAAAACCTAAATATTTCTACATATTTGGAATCTTTGTGATTTCAAGATTATAACAAAACTAGTTTGGTGAAGATTTGAGTTCGTTTGTTTCAAGTTTTCACTATTTAATCTTTTAGGCTTGAGAAGCATTCTTTATTCAAATTTTTGGCTTAAAATGAATTCAAATCTAAATATTTTTGCAAAAATGTAACATCGATAGCTGCAGGAATATGTTTGATTAATTTCATGATTTTTGGAACTAGGGATTGCATAGTTGTTTCATAACGCCTAAAAAGAGACTTTTGATTAAACTCAATTTGAACAACTATATCGCAAGTAACATATGAATTTTTTTTGCATATTCCAAATCCTTATTGCCTAACTCAAATTTAGAAACTGATTTTACTTCATTTGGACACTCCTAACAAAAGATATGAGGATTGAATTTAAATAGAGCAAAACAAAATAAATAGGCTGGGTGTCGACGTTTGTTGTCGACAATAATGAAAAGGGGGCTAGACGTTGGATCCAAACTTGATGGTAGCACAAGACACCAGATGTATACAGGTTCGGGCTCTCACGGTGGAGATAATACCCTAGTCCTGTGCTCTGAAATTATATGTGGCTAGCTAATTGCTGATGAGATTGTGTGTTGATGTTCTCCCCCAACCCCCTTTATATAGCGGAGGAGGGCGGTTACAAAGGAGAGTTCTAATCGGTTACAAGGTGGAGATTGTATCTCTTTCTTATCCGTTAAACATGATAGCGGTTAGGATTACAATTGTATCCTCCTAAGCGTGGTTGGTTTCCATCTTGGGTTTCTTTATTTGCATGGCGGCTCGCCTCTGAGCAATACCCATCTTCATGTAGTCGGCTTGGCCCATCGGGCCATCCCTCTTGGTGGTCCTCACGCCCGCCATGCAGATACCAGGTCCATATACTCCACAAGAGCCCCGAGTGCTTTATGCGATCGAAGTTGTCGCCTTCTGGTCGCACTTAACCGAGTCATGCTTCACGCCGAAAGTGCTTCCATTCTTGATGTAGTTTTCGATCGGTTTTCCTTTCAATGTAAGTGCCTGTTGCGAGCAAAGAGATCATGAAGGACTCAATAGAGCTCCACGCGCTAAACTTTCCGTGTAGTACCTAGCCCAATTATTGGAATACTGGCAGTTGGCTCATCTTAGAGCACACCGTATCCCAAACGATATGCAGAAGTCAAAACACTTTTCCCACTCAAGGCGAAATTCAGCGCCGCTCTTTTTAAATTCATTCGTCGCCGAAGTTGTTGATGTCATCGTTGAAGCGTTGGCCCACACGCGTCGCATCCACATTTAGTAGCCCTGAAATTATGTATATACAGAACTTAGGCCATGTAAAAATAATTCACCTGGATGTGATGTCCGACTGGTTTATATATAATTTTAGAGTTTTTTTACTTCTTTTCCTTATTGATTCTGAATTCATCCGAGTGGTTTGACTCTTTTTGTTTAAGCACTCTGCCCGACTAGTCTAGCCCCCGAGCGTCGGAAGTCGGCTTATGGCTCTTTTTCTGTAGCGACCCCCATTTTTACATAAATGCAAAAATGGAAATCTCATGTGCACACAATACTAGTCCCTGCACTACAACAGGAACACCCCTTTAACAACGGATACATAGCAACACATGATATTATGCGTTGCAAGCAACAGGGTGACAACGCTTGCAAAGCGTTGCAAGCATCATCCGTAGGGTTAAACAACGGATACATAGCAACACATGATGTTATGCGTTGCAAGCAACAGGGTGGCAATGCTTGCAAAGCGTTGCAAGCATCATCCGTGGGGTTAAACAACCAGTGGCAACATTTGTCAACTGTTGCAAGAATCATCTGTAGATCGCTTTGTTTTTTTGGCCAAATTTTCATGGGTGGTTTTGGCACCGTAGTGGAAGACACAGCACAAACTCAACAAAACTTGCTTAATCTAGTGGGCCCCATATGTCAATAAAGCCACGCTTCCTTCTACCTTCTCTCATCTTCTCAGCCTCTTATCTTCATCCTCCTGCACCCGAAGCCGAAGGTCTCCACTGGTCACCGCCGGCAGCCAGCTTCACCGTTTATCTTCATCCTCCAACGCAATCTCTGGCGACATTCTTGTCATGATGGTGTAGGTTTCAGTCTCGGCAGCCACGTTCGTGACAGTCCGCTTCACCGTTTGTTTTTGCCAGAAGACTACTTTGTTATCTTTCAAATGAGCAGAGTAGTGTTGGACCCTGTCTTCTATCAAGCATAGCTAAAATTAAGTTGAAATCTGCTGCTTCAGATCATGTTACTCGTTTCTTGATGAAATTTGAGGTGCTGAATCCCGTGATGAAATTTGAGGTGCTGATGAATCTTATATCGTGTTACTCGTTTCTTGATTGAATTTTCCTTTGATATATATTCTGATGATGTTAGAAACACACATTTGAATTTTTTACTGTAGTCAACACCTGGATGATTTTTCCCCAAAAATGGCAGTTCTGACAACAAAATTGTGGAATAAGCCCCCTGCAGCCAAATCCAGCAGTCAGATTACGTTGAATTTTTTCCATTTATTTTCAACGGTCCCACACCACTGGATATTTTTTCCCCAGCGGACAGAACCAGCTGATTATTTTTTTCAGTGATTTCTAGCGCTGAGGCAGCCAAACATTAACAAAGTGTAACAAGCAAGATAGGTTGCGATGATAATTAAATTCAAGGATTGTGCGCCCGAGCTTTACTGGATGAAGAAACTGGGAACAAATTGTTCCTAAACCACATTTTTTGCTCTTACAAGATCTACCTTCTGACTGTTACATGATCTATGCCCAGAATCTCACATAAAACAGCCCAATTCCAGCAAGAATCCCACATACCAAATGGAGTCTGTTCTGATTTCTCCATTCCAGATAAATACTTAAACAAAGAAACGCTTAGTTGCTTACAGTGATATGAACCGTGTATGCAACAACAAATCAAAACATATGTACAAATCAAAAGCATGAACATCACTACAACCCCCAAATATTCCTGAAGCTGCAGTACCATGAACTAAAAACAAGTCATATTTCTCAATCCTGGTGTAAGGCTAGGTCAGCAAAATAAGCATCTAGTAATATATCGAATGGTTGGTGAAGTAAAATAATTCGTAAGGTATTAAACAGTTCAAGTGCAACTGCAAAAAGAACACGTCTGGAGAATGAGCTAGCCTGCAATAGTCCAAACAAGCTGATGCAACCATCCTATTGGACAGTAGTTCCATAGTACAAGTCAGCCATACGATAAGGTCACATAACAGCATTACAGATCAGTTCATTACGACAAGCTGCATTATATAATAGTGTCATTTTAACTGTCTTAGAGAACTTAACGTTCAGCCACACCACATGGAATATCCTATCTTTAGCCCGCACCAACTTGCCGTTTCCAGGAGTCCTCTACAATGAGCTCATCGACTCCCCAGTCTTCGTAGCTGTGTCAACATGTAACAATCAAGCATATTGAATGTTGAGTAGCCAGGACAAAGTGTTTGATTTTATCAAGATCTCACCTTCCATCGGGTAAATAGCGCCTGATTGTAAAAGGGATCTTGCGCGCTCTCAGTTCTTTCATGGCAATCTAAAGTTGAACAAATCAGAAGGATCATCAGATAGAAGATAATGTGTAGACCAAAAGTAACATTTCCTACAAAATTGGCAGAAGCCCTTTCAAAGCATTTATTGTGAATTACAATAGCTAAGGTGGAACTTTGTTTTATTTTTCCTTTTGGAACTTACAGATTAAAATATGTGTTAGTTGATCACACCTTTGAAAAGCATTCAAATCATGCCCAAACGATTGATTGTAAAGGAGGCAAGTTGTAAAATATTGACAAAATTAAACATAACCTGTTTCGCAAGAGAAATGGTAAAACATTGACAAAATTAAACCTTCTACAAGTTGATCCAAAGAATACTTGCCACTGATACGTATGAGGTCCCAACCATAGATTGTAAAGGAGGCAACAAACATGTTCATAAGCCAAGTGATCTATGGTAGAAACAACCCCATAATTAGAACATCAAGCTCATATGCACATATTCTCATATTTTCCTATACAAGATTCTGACAGACACCTAGTCCCATAGATATAAACAAGATCTAAACAGAGGCCAGAGCATGCGAATTTATCTTTATTCTGATATACCAGAAATTCAAGCTTATTATATGTTTATAACTGTTTATAATATTGCAGAACCAGTAGAGATACAGAAATAAATGCTATAAAATAGGAACAGCTGGCTCTTTTATGAGCAAACACCGGCAGCAGTGTTAGGACCATCAGAATGCGAAACAGCTTTGCCTTTTCTAATTGCATGCTGCAAACCACAGAATGAGACCCCCCAAAAATAAGAAGGTTACATGCTACAAGCATGAGACAGCAAAGGTTGCATTATACAGAACATCTTAGCGTGCAAAGTATATATAATCACTATCTTCAGAGATTAGTTATCATGTTTGGTAGCATAATTAGGTGTCATACTACCGAGGATCCAAACTTAGTGCTCAATAAACATATTGAAAAGAAAAACTGCATAAGTCAGTTTTACTGGCATATGTCAGCACAGTTAAACAGAGTAGCATCCATCCAACAGTCACATTTAACCTTTCTTGAGTCATTATTGATCTCAAATAGTTCTTCAACAATTTCAATTTTGAAAAGCTTCTTTCAGCCGATGCAACAGTCACATGCACAATAAATAAGATTCTATAAGCAATGAAGACATTAGGATAACAATCCACATCTCTGACATGCTCGAAAATCTCCATAGCAGACAATGCGCCATCTGGCAAAGTGAATTTCATAATCTTTAATTCAGAAATAAGATCATGTACCTCAACATCAGATGAACCATCATGAGAGAAAGTGTCTGCAAATTTAGTGCAATATTCTTCAAGTTTACTATCATTTAATGACTTCAGGGTGCTTGAGCTCAATAAAAATCCGAATATATCTTTAAACACCATGAGTTCTTTGAATCTGGTCTTCAAATAAGTGATCGCCATATCAACCAAAACCAAAAAATATTTAACTTCAAAAGCCCTGTAAGCTTCTAGGATTTCTTCTTGGCAATTACTTTCATCAAATCAACTCAGCACATGTTTGCTCGCGACTAGACCAAAAACCTATGATGTAGTTGTATACATGAGGGGCCCCATGACTTTGAGGGCCCGGAGCGGCCGCCCACCCTGCCCCCCTCAGGACCGGCCCTGACTATCTGGCAGTTCAAGCTAGCATTTGATATTGAATTGAGCTAAAAATTTCACGGAGAACTCTCATTTGCACTGCTAACATGCCACAGAATTTCGCCGCAGGAATTCATTCTGTGGCGCATACGAAATATAATGGAAGTCAGCATATTCTATTAAGCTTTCATCTTATGGCACTACGTGGCAATTCAAGCATTCATTTACTGTTGAAATAAGCTAAAATTTTCACGGTGGACTCTTATTTGCACTAATAACATGCCACATAAATTCGCCGCAGGAATTCCGTCTGTGGCACATAGGAAAAATAATGGAAGTCATCATATTCTATTTCTCTTTCATCTTACGGCACTATCTGGCAATTCAAGGTAGCATTAGCTATCGAATTGAGCTAAAAATTTCACGAAAAACTCTCATTTGCACTACTACCGTGCCACATAAATTCGCCGCTAGAATTCTATCTATGGCGCATACGAAAAATAATAGAAGTCAGCATATTCTCTTTTGCTTTCAACGTGCGGCACTATTTGGCAATTCAAGCTAGCATTTGCTGTCGAATTGAGCTAAAAATTTCACAGAGAACTCTCATTTGCACTACTAACATGTCACATAAATTCGCCGCTGGAATTCCGTCTGTAGCACATAGTAAAAAATAATAGAAATCAACATATCCAGGAATACAATTTCCCTCCATTTTTCCTGTTTCCCTCTATTTTTTATCCTCCCCAATCTGATTTCCCTCTCTTTTTATATCCAACCCCAGATATTACGTTACGGACCCTACCTTCCATAGAGAGTAAATCTCCCATGTATACCAATCTGCTAGAGGGTATACTTGCACTGCTAACCGTCCCGTAGAAATCTCCGTAAGTACCATTCCATGCACACCTCCACGTCTCCACATTGCCCCTGCTTCTCCGCCGGCGCAATAGCAGATCGGTGGTGGCAGCCGGCGCCTCATTCATCCGCTCCCGCTCGTGTGCAGGAGGACGCGCACTGGCGCCGCTTCTGCGCCGATGACCTCGGCCTCGACACACCCCTAGACCCCGAGGACCGCCCGCTCCCCTCCTTCAAGGTCTGGTGCTCGCTCCCCTCGTTACTTTCCTTATACCCCTAGCACTGACACAAGAATCAAGAAGCGGTCGATCCTTCGTGGGTTGCTTTTTTGCTGGTGATGTATTTCCTTGTGTTTGGGTTTTGGATGATTGACTTGTTGTCTAGTTTGTGGGTAAAACAATTGCTATTGATTTTTTTACTTGAATCGTTATCATCGCAGATTCTTGGGCATGGTTGTCAGTTTGGGATTTAGAATAAGGGCTAATTCTTGGAATTTATATCTTTGTTCGTAGTTATGGTCAATAGATCATAAATCCAGAGCACAGAGCAAGCAATCATATGAATTTTTTTTAGAGAAATAGAGGTAGATCAGTAGATGTGCGGTAAGGACCGCGGGGTTTGGCTGTAGAACTAGTTATTTACCAAAAATCTGGGACATAAATTTAGTAAATTATGGGCAAGCATTTCAATTATATTCTGCTACTTCCTAGCCGCTGATCCTTCAGATATGTTAAAGTGCTTCAAATGTTCAGTTTTCGATTAGTATCATACTCGAAAAATTTGGGCTAGGCATACAATCAATCAGCGGCGGATCTGCTTGAAGGAAAGTATCGCTAGTCTCCTGATGCCCTGAGTTTGCTTCAGAACGCCCTGTAGCAAACGACAACAGAGGAAGAGCCATCAGGGGCTGTTTGATCTATCAAACCATCCTTACAGGCATCTCTTTCCTATTGCTTCCTCTAGGGGCTGTTTTATCCTTACAGGCTGTTTGATCAGGTTTTTAATAATCATTAAGACCATATTTGCATCTCTCTAGAAAAGTGGCAGAATTGTAGTATTCACTACAACACAATGGAGAAACTGCAAAAACTATTGATTTTGTGAACAGCAGTTCTAAAACTTAATCAGATTGCAAGATCCACAGAACCTAACCCCCAAGAGAACTAATCCCCAGTGCAATAGGATAGACAGGGGATTCTTCATGTTGTGTCATTGCCTATAAATATGCTCTACAGGGCGGGCATATAAATTCCGAGTCTGGAATGATAATGAGGTCTCTTGCCGTTTCAGATTAGAAGAAATACACATCACATTCCAGTCACGTAGGGGTTACTTTCCATGCTATTCTGTTGTTTCTTGGGTTCCGATTTCTAGCATTTGTAGGTTTGAGTGATAATGTTTCTGATTAGCTGTGTTACTACTTGTAATCATCAGATGATATCTAAGCCTTTTTATTTTGTATTTATAGATAACCATATTGGTTGCTGCCGAGGGAGCACACAAGCTACCCGCTATAAATAGCAGCACTGACTTGAAGACAGCTCTACAGAAACTTGCTGCCATACCGTCAAGCAAAATACTGGTATTCCCTCTTGTTTCTTTTCTGTCTTTTTTCGGATAGTTTTCTGTTATTCTACTGTAAAGCTTGAAGTTAAATCCTAGTCTTAAATCATGACTGATCAGTTGCATTGGCGTAAAATATTGTAAGCCAGGAGCAACCTATAGTTACACTCACCAAAATCAACAGTTCTTTAAAGTAGGACCGGTTCCAAAATTTCATTCAACTTAGTCCATAAACAGTTCTCTAGTCCATTAGTCTCAAATAAGGCTAGCAGATGAGCAGATCTCAACTTAGCAAATGAAAATTGCAGCAAATCATCATCTTATTGTTGTGGAGTTTTAATTAGCGACATCTTGTTATATTATTTTTCAAAAGAAGTTAACCTTCCTCATATACTGCTAGTTACTTTAGATACCGTAGAACCCTAGTTCTCTTTTTTCCTGGCGTGGTGTGTGGCGGCGGGTTCCCTGTCTTGGCGAGCTTCTGGAGTGTTCTGAGGCGATCTTCTTCTGGAGTAAATTTGTGATGTCCCCTTGTCTAGAACAGCGAGGAGAAAAGGTTGCGTGGGGAAGAAGAAGACATGTATTCAGAGTATATTCATGTTCGTCATAGCCCCAACAACCCTTCACCAAGTCTTATATACCCCCTTACAGAGATATCCTCATTACTTACTATTACCATTAGCTATTGTCGGTAATTACTGTTCAACATTTACAGAGATATCCTCATTACTTACTAATGCCATCTTTTCTCTGTAAGTAGCCACTCGCAGTGAGATGAGGATGCACACCAGTCACCTTGCGTTCCTCTGTCCGTGAAGTTTCAGAGTCCTTCCCTTCACTCATATCCATCAGGGTAGCCTAATCAACCGCTGAATTATGACAATGCATATCGGCTTTCTCTGTGATTTCTGAACCCACGTATGGCGCTATCTTGGACGAGCTTTTGATTGAGTCTATGTTTCCCTTCCATTTATACAAAGGATGTTTCTTCATCTTCTTACAGGAGGATGGGAAAATCCTATGTTAGTGGCTGTCAGATTCTTGATCTTGTAGGGCCAACATTCTGGATCCATGCTAGGCAAGCATGGTATGAAGATAGGCCCACCTCTTGAATCTGCTATCCCTTCTGAGCTCAGTTTTGTGAAAAAAGCTTTTTTTTAATCTACCAGTATAAACTTTTTTCGTTCCTGCATCTGTAATGAGCGATTCCACTTGAGGAGCTAGTAAATTTGGCATTGTTGGTATCACATATTTTCTCTGTTTTGTTGTGAATTTCCTTCAATGCTAGCTTATTGTTTATGTGTTGTTATCAAGGTTTCGAATTTTATTTTAAAAATTTTTACAGCATCTGCCAAATTTTGGTAATTTCAGAAATTTTGGTGGAATTTCGGGACGAAATGGTTGTCCAAATTTTTTTTGACAAAATTTGACAGAAATTTGAATTTTTAGACAAATTTTGACCAAAAATTGAATTTTTGGATAAAATTCAAATGAACCCACCAAAATGTAACCGGGATAAATATATTTGGGGACCCACCGAAGTTCGGTGAAATTTCTTCAAAATTCCAAACCCTGGTTGTTATGTATGCACAGTACTAATGCTAATGGTGGTTCTGTACTTGTATTATTCTTGTTCTAGTTTGCAATTCATGGTTTACAATACATAAAAGGGACATGGACGTTGATGAAATGCTGCAGCAGATTGATTACCTATCAAACGAGAAAAAGGGCACATGTACACTGATCTGATGCGTGAAGCCCATTGATGTTACCTTTTCTTTGCTATCTTCAATGCAGTCTCTTATAAATCTCTAAGGACCATGCTTAGTTACTCACATGCTGCTTTCCATTCATAGAAGAACTGAAGAACATTGCAGAACTATTCGATAGAATTCAAATCATGAGTGAAAACCTGAACGTTTCTTGCAACGCAGACAACTAGAGATTGGTTTGTGTTACAAGAGGATGTCACAGAGATATGTTTCTCCATTTCTTGATTGAAACAACGATAATTGATAACTCAGTTTACATCAATCAAACACGGAATTTGATCTTGTTATTAGACCTGGGGGGTGTCAACAGTTTACGGGGTTGTTCCCTCATGGGCACTATAATAGTTGCCATATGTCCATATTCCCTGCCCAGCTTGTGTAATCTTTGATTTTGAAACAGACTTTTCTCTACTAATTCTTTTTGTGCTGTTACAGGGATGTTTAGATGATTCATTGTCGACTCCCAGAGATGTTCAGACTACTATGAAACGGAAAGTATGCATCTCTATAGGAAATTTGTGTCTTGCAATTTCTGAGCTTTTACATATCTGATTCAAATTAATATTTTGTTTCCTAACATCGAGAGTATATGGTGATCTTCGTACTGAAGAATTTAGGATGCTTGACGAACTAAATTACACACCGGTATTAATACGTTAGCATTCATTTCATACCATTTTTAAGTTTGTGAAGCTACTAATTTTTCTATATCACTACAGAGGGATCAAAGCGAGGATGATGAGTGCGAGGCACTGCAGCCACACTTAAAAAATACTAGAACTCATGATAAGGTTCGTACACCGTACTCAACATCGTTAAATGCTAAAAGCCTCCCATTGCAACTGTATGTTGTTTAGCTGCAGGTGGAGGCATCATATGCCCAAGGAAAATTACAACAGGCCAAAAGAGTTTCTACTATACAAAAGGTCAATTTATCACCTCTTTCAATACATATATCATTCCTATCCTATCAAGACATGGTATATACATAAATATTGACTATTATTATTATCTAATGATGGGCCAAACCAAAATAGATCGCAACTGATATTAGATTTCACAAAAACAAGTGTACTAATGAATCCAAGGTGATAGTGCAAAACCAAACAAAGACATTGAATTTCTTTCCATTTCTACTTCGCCTAGATTCAAATACTTCAATCTCGCTCATTTGGAGCAGCATATTAATAGAATGCTTCATGTGAATGTTGAAAAGGGATGTGCATGTTGATTGCGTTTATAATCTGTTGTAGCAAACATATTGGGCATGTGTGCTTGTTCGGCAAGCATTGTTGCTCTCCATTGCTGGCCTCTGCAGCTCTCCAAACTGTAGCTTATCTATGCAATGGAGCTATGCCACGTATAGCTTGCAATGGAGCAACAAGCAGCAGAACAAAACCATTAGTAATCCGATTGATCATGCACACCTAACTCATGTTCACTAATGTAATTGTGTATTGTTTAAGTGCGATCAAGCAAGCAAATCCACGAGGACAAACACTACAAGCTAGTAGAGTTTCAACATCATGAAGGTCGCTTTTATGCCATTTCCAAGACATAAATCATTTATATGTAACTATGTTTATCACATATCCTACTCATTATTATTTAATAACAGCAAAACAAATCCAGATCCCCACCGATAATAGATTCGACAAAAGCAACTATACTAATGCACCAAGGTGATAAATGTGATCCTTTTATTCTCTGAATTTTTCAATTATTAAAAAGTTATACTGAATCTAGTCTACAACATAGGTCATGGACAAGGAAACAACTCCCAATTCCTCAAATCATGAACCATATAAGTACCTGTAAACAATTGTTAGCAAAATAGTTAATGCCACATGCATTTTTCTTGTTATTTGTTGATATGGTTTTGCGTTTATGTTACTCATAAAAGTATACCTTTGTAGAAACAACACTCTGGAAGAACAAGTTGTTCACTAACAGTTCACGGGTATGTGTGCTTCTTCCTTTCCCAACAAATTGCTCGTAATGTTTTAATTGCTCTTTTCCAATTTCATTTAGACTATTTGAATGAATTTCATTTAGACTTGAGAATGGTTGGAATATAAGATAGGAATAGATTTTGACAAGGTTGTTTGGATATCTAATCATTCCACTAGGCTGTAAAAATTCAGAACTTGATACTCTTTTGAACATTTGTTGGCTGTAGTCCTGTTTCTAATAACTGTTTTAGGTTACATTACTTTGCCACAACCAAGTTGTATATAGTGCGAGGATTTTAGTTTCGGACTCTACATCTTGTTTCTATAGCCTACTTTTCTTGATTATATTCTTTTGTTCAAACATCGCCTGTACAACCGAGCGGCCAGCTCACAACTCAATAATGGTAAACTTCGATCTTGCTTGCCATAACTATGTTAATACTATGCATATATTTATTCATATACTTGGACATGTGGATTAGGTTGGCACTCACGTTATATTGAAGAGCTGGAGGAATCAAAATAAGAAGGTTGCCTTAGGCACAATACTTGGTTGTGACCCAAAACATAAAGTTGGAGGTGTTCAGTTAGGTAAAGAATGTTGGATGGTGCGTGTCGGTCTTATTGTTGTGGCTGATGAACCACTAATACGACCATACAACAACTTCGAGGTTATTGGAGACGTAGGCAGCAGTCCTATAGCATGGCCTTCAAGTTGTGTATGTTCTATCATGATACTTAACAGGGCATTGTTTTCCTAACTATTGCATTGAATTAAAGTATTCCAATTCCATTTGCAGATTGAAACAACTATTTGATCCCATCAGATGAATAACAACATGGGGATTTTGTTTTATTTGACCACAAGGTGATGTTTCTAACTTTGCTTGTTTCTAACTTTTACACTTCCTCTCAGTTTGAATATAGTACCTCGAAAATAATTAATGTTGGTTCCGATTGACTTGCCCTGAATATTTTCTTTCCATTTTGTTTTCGTTTGGGACCAAAGAAGATGACTACTTGAGGATGTGAGGGCTTCCATTGAAATTAGTGCTTTGCTTCTCATTTACTTTGGATCAAGATCTGTCATGACTTTGATTTAAGAGGATTCCTTTGTATATATCTTGCTATCACAGCAAAAATGTTTGAACACAGATTATGTGATGAATTAATTTGTGGATGCTACTCTATAATGTGAATATTTGTTTTTAATATAGACTGATTTGTGCTTATTTCCTATGTGTGTGCCTTGGATGATCTGGAAAAGTTTCAAATGCATTAAGATCTGTATATATTTATTTGGCTCCAAATAAATATTAATTATTTTTTTCCAATGGTTAATTTCTTGTAACGCATATAAGTTGCTACAATTGAATCTAAATGTTGCAACAAGCTTTAGAGGTAAGTGCCATATGGCGGCACAAACACATGTAAGCGTTGTTGTAGCCCATAAATATCCGCTGCAATTTAGCAACGGTTATTAGTAGGGTTTTCCAACGCATATATAAGCGCTGCAATAGCCTCTAGCAACGGTAAAGATAGGCAACGATAATTATGCGTTGGTATAGACCCTAGCCAACGCGCCACGGATGCTACCCAAAAACCCTGATTCACTAGCGACACCCCTCGGACCCACACATGTCCGTAGGGTTACCAACACACGATAATTCTTCACAACAAGATCAATTGAACTGAGAATTACCGAAGAAGGCATAAAAACCTAACACCTATATGAACTTGACTACAATCAAGTAAAAACTAAACTCTAAAACCGGCTTAAAACTAAGTCACGGAAATTTACAAAATTTTGACATGACCCCTTTAGAAACTAGGACATCCACTCAGCAGACAGAAAACATTGCAGATAATATGATATCATTCTAGCAGGTCCTTAGTTAACCAATCACACATCTAATATGCGGTAATAAACTCCACCACATTTAACGGCATATTACAACCTTATTAATTACAGCCAGACTTTACAAGTTAATTCAAATGAGGTGGTAGTGACTGAAGTCGTGCACGTGCTACTACTCCCATCCCAACGAGTCAACTTCAAGGTACCTAAAACAGGAAACAAACAAGCGTGAGTCCAGGACTCAGCAAAGCGCATCAAGTAGGCAAAGTAAGAAATTAAACTAAAATACAGCTACTTCAAAACATAAAGTAACAGTTTCTTTAATTGGCATTCGTAAATAAATGAAGGTAGTTGAATTCATAAAAGATCCAAAACATAAGAGCACGACACTCCATCATTTACCATAATCATTACTTAACCGAAAACATCCAGAATGTAGTAGTAATTTACTCCACTTACCGCAACCAACTCGAAAACGTAACAAAATTTACCTCTGCCTCAATAAACATTTCTGGATGAGTCCACGCCACAATCCTCAACCTGTTTTTCCCATTCTTATCAATCCCAATTATCCGTTGCAACACACAATGTAATGGCATGCGTTTATGCTTTCATGCTCAAGTGCACAAAACATACAAAAGAGGAAGCTCGTATCCATACATCACAATCAACTCATTAAACATGATTCCCTCACTGTCAATGCAATGCAGATGCAAATATGCTTGCATGTTCATATGCTCATTTCATTTCACAATTCTCATGCATATGATGCATCATGCATGTCTCATTTCCTCTTTTAGCACATACCGGTATGGCCGAGTGCACACCCGTCGGTGTGCACCCTCATTCCTTCCACCCCGTGATGGAGGGCGCCTACTTTTATCGACTCGCTCCCTGCATAACCACGATACGGACTACGAGGTAGGACTTTCAGACTCACTACATGTGAGCACAGAGGCCTGTGATCGTAATGGGTCGCCTCTTCCATCATGAATGCACAAATGCAAATAACATAACAAATTTTGCGAACTACATTCATTTCTCACATCCAGAAATTTTCCATTCACATTCTCAACACTCATAATCACCTTCTCAACACTCCTAATCACATTCTCAACACTCAAAATCACAGTCTCAACGCTCATAATCATACTCACATCACCAATTCTCGAGTAATTACTAATTCCATCAATCTTGATCATAAATCAAAACATTTTCGCAATCCAATCCCATACTTTCAGTATTCTCACCAGCCTACCAACTAGAGAACCGGAATATGAAAGTAAAGTTTAGCAAGATATCATCACGTCATCTAGACGAAGTTCATTAAACATCGCACATAACAATCAATCCAGGGATGCAGCATAAGTTCATGATGGCAAGGCATATAAAGTTCATCAAACAAATCATAACACGTTCAAACAACGATGCACTTGTATCAGATTAATTACCCTTTTCATCAAAAGGCAATTACCTTACTAGACGTGCTTATAAACACGAATGAAATCCATATCGTAAGCATGTACATAACGCAAGCAATCAACTAGATACCGTATAAGAGATATACGGGTTACACTTGCATATGAACTCGTTTTAAATAAAAGCATAACCAATTAACCATTCTCATTCATCATATCGCAGGCAAAAATCAAACATGACAATATTAAAGCAATACATAGATAACTGTATTATTGTAAAACCTAGTGCCACTTAAGCCACAACTGATACAATGCACTTGCCTTTACCGACGCGAGAGGCAACTCGGGGTCAAGACCACTCCCGAAGAAACTCTCCTGAAAACATCGTTACGCACAAGAAAGGATCAAGGTCCGACTCAATACCTCAATGCATAATCAATCTCAAATCTTGCCAAAACAAATCCCAATTCACACTAATGGAAACTCGGGCAACCTACTAGACAATGGGCATTAAAACTTAATAATAGGAGAACACATCGACAACTCTCTCGACTTGGGATCTTATGCATAACCAATAACCAATTAAGCTAATATACAATAGAATGATCATAATCAAATGGCAAGAATTAATTCTTAACTCACACATTTGAATTGAGCCAAACAAAAGTAATAAGGGTCAAGTCACAACATAATATTCACAATCATTACCAGGGTAAGAATGATATTACAGAAGCTCATACACGACTAACATACATATACATATCTCATTCTGTAAACAACACCATATAAAGTCCTCAAGACCTGACACTGATAAACATAATTCCTTATAGTAATTTCCTCCTTAACCTGCATTTCATTGTTCTATTGCTCCAGCATCTAGATAGTGTAAACATCTTAATACAGATAATACTTGTAAAATAAAGCGATAGACAATACACTACATCTTTTTTTTTCTAAGATGGCTTTGCAGTTATGTTGAAAAAGGCAAGAAAACACTTGGGCACTTGGTCAGGTCAAACATCAATTTTCTTTCAATGTGCTCAGTTCACATACTATTTCAAATCAAGAAAATGCCAAGCCAACAGTGCATGCTTGCAGGTAGGTCTCAGTAAAAGGTTAGAACCCACTTTTCCTTCAAGTTGCTTATTTGAATCATATAGTCATAAGGACTACTAACGCAACAATGTCAAAACTTTTGAGAAGGCTGCCCACAGGAATTTCAACTATTAAATTTGATTCCACATCTAAAATGCCAGAATCGAACTAGCAGGATGCAACAACTAAATTACAATGTAGCATGAACACCATAATCAAATCACAGAAAGATGCATGTGCACATTTCATCAAACACCTTGTCTACAACAATTCATTCACACTAGAACTTCACCTCCACTTACCACCAAGGAGGAGAGGAAAGAGGTGGAGGTGCCGCCGACTGGAGGGGTGCGACGCCGGCCGCCGGAGGGAGGAGGCCCCACATCCAACTGCTGCTGCGCTGATGGTCATTCTTGCTACCGATGGCTCAAGGCCGGCTGGTGGTGCCGAAGGGAAGAGCTGCCGATGGGAAGAGCTGCCGATGCTCCTTCTGTCAGGCCGCTTGTCGGAGACGACGGCCGACAAACAGGCGCAGGAGGCACCAGGAAGAGCTCACTGGGGAACCAGCAGGGAGGGGAGGCTCCAAGGAAAAGCTCGGGAGGGAGGCGGCAGGGAGTTGGCGCCAGGGGATGGCCAGGGCCAACGCCAGGGAGATGGCCAGGACTAGGGAAGAGCAAAGAAGAAAGGCTAGGCAAGGCGCCAGGAGGAATCGCCAGGGAGATGGCCAGGGAAAGTGTCGGCTAGGGAAGAATCTGCCTCCATGCATTTTCAACCACACAAAGAAGGAGAGAGGGAGAGGTTAGGGGGGGAATTCTAAACCCCCAAACCAAAGCCTATCTTTTACCCATTAACGCAAACCAAGTAATTTAGTTCTTGGCGCGGAAAGGTAAGTGCCAGGAAAAACACACTTGCCGCAAAACTAAACAACTCGGGAGATACCTCATTCAAACTAGGCGAAAATCCAAACCTTTAATAACAAGCTTCACTATGCGACGATAAAAAAAATAAATCAACCCGAGTAAACAACCTTGAATCACAAAGGAGAAACCTTTATCTATTGAAAATCCTAGCGAAGAGATCTTGATATTACATTTACTAAGTGCCCATGATCATGCAAGCGGCTAATCGATTAGTTTTACACTCTGCAGAGGTGTACAGCTTTCCCCACAAGTCATAACCTTTTCTTTTTGCCGCATGTTTCACACACTTTTAGCGTGTGGCCAGAATGTTCATGACGAAAACCTTTACATTACCTAGGTTAACTTTGCACCAGCATGGTGACGATATGCTATGGTGGTGAAAGATATTTGTACAGTCACTGTACGTGAAATATTAAGGTGCTTGTACATTCGCTGTACGTGAAATAGTGATCCCATAGCATCGCGCACACCTACGAGCAACTAGTCACTGAAGAAGCTCGTAATACTCCAGCCTACCAATGTGCAAAGTTAAACTAGATAACTTAATTGGTTTAAGGCTGTCCCATACCAGCATTTGTGGTTTTACGGTTATCTTGTCCTAAAAACAACCCATAGTTCGGTCCTTAATCCGATACGGGCAATAATCTCCCCCTACACTACGTGCAAGTCCATGCACCACCGGCTATTGCCAATAATTGCCCGCATCAAAAACATAGTTTTATTTTCATTTTTAACCAAAATACCAATGACCATCATCACGTCTCAATATTTTCAAGTTTCATCTGATCAATGATCCCAATTGATTTATCCCAAGTCTAAAGCATGGCTAAGCATGAGTACTAACCATCGCATATACCCAAATTGACATCAGATATTGTCTAACCATAATTCCAGGGTTATCAAGGTTCACATGTCAACACTAAGCACTACAAGAAACAGTGAAAAATTCGTGGGTTTTTTTAAATTCGTGGGTAAAAAAAAACCCACGAATTTAAAGATTTAAATTCGTCGGTTTAAAAAACCCACGAATTTAATTAAATTGTAATACATAGAGACCCACGAATTTAATTAAATTGTGGGTTTTTTTTATATCGGCGCATGAATTTAATTAAATTAAATCGTTGTCCGCCCACGAATTTAACCCTCGTGGATTAACCCTAGCCGCTGCGTCTCCTCTCTCTCTCTCTCTCTTCGCCGCTCTCATCCACACCCGCGTCTCCTCTCTCTCTCTTCACTCGCCTCACCTGCGTTCCACGCGCCGCCGCCCGCCACCGCCTCGCCAAGACTCGCCGCAAGACGCTCCGCTTCGCTTGCTTGCCAAGACGCTGCGTCCCCGGCCGCACGAAGCTCAAAGCATCTCCGGCGCCGCACTCCACGAAGGAGGAAACCTGCGCTCCGGCTTGATCCGATGGCCAACAGCAACCTCCCGCGGCGAATCATCAAGGTGCGCCTCCGATCTGATCATCCAAGCATAGATCTCTCGCGGCCTCCTATCCGATTCGCTTTTTTTCTTTTTCTTTTTTCGCTGAATTATTTTTGGTTTCGATGTGGTTGGATCTCTACAGAGACGCAATGACCTCAACGAGCCAAAAGCGGTGCTTCTCGGTCGCAGCTTTTGGTGGATTTCGCAAGGTGTTTCGCTTCCGGGATCGCTATGCTCCGTCCGGAGGAGAACATGCGCTACTTCAACGTCATGATCCTTGGGCCGGCGCATGCGCCATATGAAGGTATGATTTTTTTTCTTTTCCGATTCTATAATATGCTAGTGGTATTGCTTGCGGTATGGAGCGGTAACTGCAGCGCGTCTATATAGCAATCGTGGAATTGAGATGATTCTGTCCAAACCTACTAGTAATAGGAGAAATTTCGAACGCTTATGCTTAAAATTATGGATGGCCCCTGTGCATTTTGTGAGCTTGTGTTGCTTGATGAGTCTCGTAATTTTTCCTCGTCAGCTTTACTTTGTCGGGTCGTTATTATGTGTGACGACTCTCAGCTCGCAGGTTCTGTATATATTATGCAATTAGCAATGTTAAAGGGCTGGTGATTCCCAATACTGTTTTCTACCTGGATTTTGTAAAATTGTTGCTGCGGGCTTGTGTTTAATGTGATGTGTGCACTTTGTTGGGAAAAAAGTCATCTTTCTGTGTTTGTTTTCAGTATGATTAGTATACGAGTATAGATTTTTTCCTTTTCATGTTGTATTGCTATAGATGCCGTTTTATGGTGCATGATGTAGCATATTAGCTTTCTTAAGCCCTTTTGGGGTTATTCAAGTCACCTGTATGCGATAGTAGAAAATGGCTATCTTATTTACATGGTAGAGAATGATTGAAATTTAGCACAGGGAACTTGTTTCCATCTTATGGAAGTGGAGTATTGTGTTTAGCAAATCCTATTCATGTTTGCTTATACGAATTACCTCAATACTTTTACTTATATTTTGCACGAGATATTTTTGTTTTGAAGAACTGTTTTGTTGAAGATTTAGCATTTTATTTGATAACCATTTGGTATTATTATATCTCTTTCTTATCTGTTGGCCAGGTGGAGTTTTTAAGCTTGAACTCTTTTTACCTGAGGAATATCCAATGGCTGCTCCAAAGGTAATTACATGTCGAGACGTGCTTCTATGCTTTTTTTCTTTAAGTTGCACAAATATTAAAGCATGAGTGAAGGGTAGACGGAGATTACTTACCCTTTCTCCTGCTTCAAGATTTGTGCAACTTGTATTAGGAGGAAAAACATAGATGAATGATGTTTATCTATAAGATTAATGTTGTCTATAACAATATTGGGTTTGTATACCTTCAGCCTAACTATGCTGTATTTAGAATTGTGCAGTAAACTTCTTTTCCCAATATGGCTTCTGCTTTTCTTTTGTGTAGTTATGGCAAGGGACAACCAACTCTGCATTCTTTGATTTGGTGCTCTGATACTTCCATAGAACTAAATGCATCAAAATGGCCAGAAATTTCATTTGCCTATATCATGCTTTGCTTAAAAGTTTTGTAGCTTACTGTCTTATTGTTTGTGTGATTGTGTCACTCTTGACATTCATTGTGGTTTGCTATGTTGTATGCAATGTCCTGGTGCTGATAGTTTAATTACGCATCAGCTTGAATTTCTTTTGTTTGGACAGTGTGTACTTGCCTGATTTGATATGTGTTATGTGGAAAGGATGAAGAGAATAGCAAAAATGTGTGGCATAATAAATAACTTCTCAGACCAGTAAATTGGGTTAAGAGCTGAGAGAAATTATCACTTGCATTAAGATCTTGCGCCAAGGCTGATATCATCATTATGTATGTCTAACTACCTTTTGGGTCTGCCATCTATAGGTTATAGCTGTGTTCTTCTGAGGATATCATGGTCTTTCTATTGGTACTTGGTAGTGTTTTTTTTTAAATTAGCTGATAAGTGGTTCTTAAGTTCTATACTTTGCTAGGCAATTCAGTCACTTCAGATCCTAGTTGATTCTGATTTGTGTATCTGCTTAGCTTGATAATTTCATTTATTAGAAGGATAATGAAATAGCATTTATGTTGTTAAACAATCATTACTGGACTGTTGTCCCACCTTTTCCTTTCGTGTCTGTTAAAAGTGTGAGAACTACTCTATTTGTATTTTTGTAATGTTTATAATGTCAATGGCATTTATGTCTGCTTGTTGCTAATGCAGGTTAGGTTTCTAACCAAAATATACCATCCCAACATTGACAAGGTAAGCAGGCATATTCCTTGGCAGTGCTATTGTACTTTCTACAGAAATGATTATTCATTAATTGGATTTACCTTTGTAGCTTGGTAGGGATATGCCCTGACATTTTGAAGGACAAATGGAGTCCAGCTCTTCAGATTCGAACAGTTTTGTTGAGGTCCGCCCATCTGGCAATTTCACTAACAGCTTAGCAGGCACCATCTATTGACATTCACAATAAGTGCTATTGTAAACATACATTTGTAAGGTACTAAGGCCAATCAGTTAGATACAATTAAGGAGAATATTTATGTTATTGATCAACGTTATGCTAAACTCTAAACAATTCTAAACTTGATGCCATTACATATCTGTTGCAGAGACAATACATGTCTTTATGTTTTCACTAGCTATTTACTTTGTATGTCATCACTAAAGCTGAAAAGCAGGTACAATCCATTGTCTAGGTACTATTGGTACTATTTACTTTGTTCTGGGCATTTCTAGGAACCTCTGAAGGCTTATTCATTGTCAATTAGCTATTGTAATGTTTGGCATTGGAAAGACATGACATGTTATTATTCACTATATTATGCCACAATTATTAGAAAACAAATAGGTGATGTCAAATTAATCCATGCTATATGTCTGTCCTCTAAGCAGTATATCAGTTGGTGCTGTTGCAAATTGCCTCCCTCCAGGCACTGTTACGAGCTCTTTGCTGATGGCTGATATCCACTGTCTTCCTGGTATAAATATCACTGCCTCTCTTTTGACATAGACATACATTATGAAATGAGCTGTTAACAAATTTTCAAATTGACTAAGGTATGGAAGGTGCTCCAGTGTTTGACAAAAATTCTTGCCTTGTGGGGATGTTGATGAAGCCATTAAGACAGAGAGGCAGTAGCATAGAAGTTCAGGTGAGTTTACTGGTGTCAATGAGATACCTTGCCGAAATTTTGTATATTTCGGTGACTTAGTTTTTGTTGAATTATGATCCAAATTCAGAAGAAGGCTAACTTCTGTCGGAGTGGAGCGGAGGCCCGTCGCCGGGAGGCTTGGGCCGGATCGTTGTTATTCTTGACCTAGGTCATTGCCTTATATGTTCATCTTGTGAGGAAAGGCTATATGCTTATATCCATTCATAATATAAAACTTCAGTTTGGAGTAATAATTGTTTAAAAATATTATATGGTAGACCAAACTCAAAATTCTATCTTAAGATCCAGTACCATAGCTGAAGAGATCTATTATGCTAGTGTAGAAGTGTCTAATGACTCATCTCTTAAACTATATGCTCAATTAGCACCCTAAGTTAAGAGCATCTAATCCTAAAAGCAATAAGCACTAAACTACATGTGTAAATTTAAATCGTACTGCCTTTTGAATTTGTGACTATATTACTAGTGCTGGAGTGCTTGTTTTTCATTGGTTTGTCTTGGGCTAGTAACTGCTGCTATAATTTGGGTATCAAATTACCAAAATAATGATCGAGCTGACATCAATGAAATACAATGGATCGTGGTCATCACCGTGATATTTTTTTTTTGTATAATGGCTGATAAATTCATGGGCCATTTAAAACCCACAATTTAATAGCTTAAATTGTGGGCCATTTAAAACCCACAATTTAATAGTTAAATTCATGGGTTTTTCAGCCCACTAATTTAATGATTAAATTCGTTGGTTTTTTCATTCACAATTTAATCTGTTAAATTCGTGGGTTTTTTCAAATTTCACTTAATTTAATCTGTTAAATTGGTGGGTTTTTCAAAGAACCATTTATTTAATTTAAATTGTGGGTACCTACAATTTAATTGATTAATTTCACGAGTTAAATTCGTGAACTAAATTGACGGTTTGCCCATTTAATTTAACTTAAATTGTGGGTTTTGGTCTAAATTGTGGGTTTTGGCCCATTTAATTTTTTCCTGCTTCTTGTAGTGAAGGGAATTTCATAAGACAACAGGTATATCTACCAGTACCCACAAAGTAGCAGAGTTTAATGAATATACGCATGCAATAAAAACATTTAATGAAAACATTTATAAAACTGGGATCAACATGGTCAAAGGGGGTGCTTGCCTTGCTTATTTTTGCTTCTTACTTAAGTCAGAATCGCGAGCCGACGTTGTCGATGATGAGATTAATAACGTCGGATTCTACACGTCGCGAACGAAGAACATAACAAATAACAGGATTTCAATAAGGACAAAAAGAAATCGATGGAAATCCAAATACAAATAAATCATAGAAAGCGTATATGATTTAAAGTTGGGTTCTTATTTATAACGGTGTCATGTCAGTTTATTTGTACTTTTTAAATTCAAATATAACATCAATGAGTTTGAATATTAAATATTTTTGCACAAATGAGTTTATTATGGATTGAGAGCATGTATAAATTATTTTATCATTTTAGGATTTATGATGCACAATTTTTATTAGGAACAATAATAGAGTTTATTTAAATTTCTATTTCAAATAAATCAAACCAGGCATGATAATTAAATATTTTTGTATATTCAGGTTTCTAATTTCATAAGGATTCTAACAAAATTTATTTTAGAGTTTGTTTGCATAAATTCTATGTATAGCATGTTTTTCATCCCATTCTTTAAATTTAAATTTAAATTATACACAGAGTTGAACTTCAAAATATTTTTGCATATTCTGAATCCACATGAATTTAAATGAATTTAGGAATTTATTTCATTCCATTTTGACTGATGATTCAAAAGTTATGAATAAAGGAATAGGCTAGGGTATTGAAAATGCTGGAAATTGGGATTTTTACCGAATAAGGAAAGTACGTCTTCACTTCGCAATTACACTTTCCCTTTTGGGTTGGTCGGGTTGAGAAGCTGGCAGGTGGGTCCTCTGGTCAGTGACACGGCGCAGCCGGGCCCGCATGGCAACGAATGGATGCGAGTGGCTAGGCCTGAAGTCGGTGACACAGACGAGCGATCGAGGTTAACTCGCAGGTCCCGCAGCAGATGACCGGGCAGAGCGGCTCGGTGGCGGCTTCACGGCGAAGGAGCACCGGAGAGATGGAGTCGGTACGGAATGGGCTCCAGACATGATTGCGAACCTGGGGAGATCTTTTCGCCATCGGCGACAAAGGGAAGTGGCTCGCCACCGGAAGCTTCTTGGCGGCACCCATGGCGGTCGACGGTGAAGCAGATTCAACCATCTCTTCACAAATTGGCGCCAAGGTGAGTATCGGTGAGCTATCGGGAACTTAATTTTGGGTTTATTTGAAGAACTTACATGCGGGATGAGCTACCACCGTACATGTACCATGGCGGAATGAAGAGCTCAAGCGGCGACTCACGGAGAAGATGAACTCGAATTGGCGATGGGGATGGACTCTAGAGGTCGCATGGAAGCTCTAGTCTTGATAGTTCGGCTTGATTTGGAGCATGGAGGTGCGCGAGTGGATTTCCTCTTCACGCTTCTTGTCGGGTTTGAGGAAGAAGGTCAGAACATCCTGAAAATTCTAAAACAAAGAAAAGTATAATATTTAAAGTTTATTGTGAATATTTTTGGATTTCTGAATGTTGTTTGCTTTATTTGGAATATCTTGGATATTTGTGTTGCAAGAAAAACCAAATAAAATACAAGAGAGGAATGAAAAAGAGAAAAAGGCAAAAAAGTAAAAATTTAGAAAATTGCCATGAGAACCCTGATCATTCAATTTAATCATTTTAGCTAGCAATTGAAATTTTATGCATAAATAAATGAAGAGATAAAATGAAAAGACAACTTTTAAATCAAAACAATGCATTGTCAGAATTTATAAAATATTTATAAATATTATTTGGAGCTGAAAAAATTATCATGAAAACCTCAATGTAATATGTACCTTTTTTAAAAATAATATAAATTAATAATGTCATTTAATACTTTTCCAAATTTAAAAAAGAAACTATGAAAATCTGGAAATTCCAATGTCAAGATTTTTATAAAATAATGGAACCATATTTTGAGCTAAAACTTTTACATCAGAATCCTTAGAACAAATTAAATTTAAAAACAAAATTTCAAAAATAATAGACTTCATTTTATTTTAAATAAAAATCAAAGTCAGAGACTAAAAATTCAAGTAATCACTGTTGAAGAAATATTTGTAAATTCTCAGTAACTTGGTTTAACCTCAAAATTTTACCAGAGGGTAAATACTGTTTATAGACCTCGGTCAAAAAGTTTTGCAATTTTCTACATCTATTTGCCAGCTCAATAAAATCAGAGATAGAGTCATTGAATCGAAAACTGCCCTTTTGTTTCTTGGTCACTCACTAACGTGTGGGCCAACCGTTTCCTGTCCCGTTCTATTGGCGCAACGGTGAAGCCTCCAGCCTCTGGCAGTGGTCCCAGGCCCCAACTGCCAGACTCATCTTCCTCACTCTCCGTTCGGTCGACCAGTGCAGCGTGGAGACTAACTCTCCCGAAGCGCAGAACGCAGCCAACGCTTGATTCAGCGAACCAGCTCTCCGTTCAGTCCACTCGCTACGTCAGCCTCATCTCATCTCAGCCACGATCATTGCCACGTTCGTCCTCACTCGGTCTCATGCCATACCGTGCCAATAAGGGCCGCGCCACCTCGCCACTTTTGTCCTGAAGCCATGCCGATCACCGCCGCGCGTCCAAACTTCACAAGAATTGCCTCAGGCAGGCTATAAATTCCGCTCCAGCATCGCATTGAGACCCCTTCCTTTCTCTTGACCATGCGGTGAGCTAGCTCAAAGTTCCCTCTCCCTTTCTTCACCACTGCCGCCTAGAGCCAGAAAAGGGGAGAAGTCAATTCGAGCGATCCGATGAGACTTAATCCAATTCCTCAAGCGTAAAGCATGTTTGGGCATCGTTGACTCCAGAGCAAGCCTCAATTTCATCAATTCTTGCATGCAACGCCGCCCCACTGTTCGTCGTTCTTCTCCAAAACCGGCGCACGGTGGCAGGCTGCTCCAGTAAGTATCTGGCCAAGTTAAGCATTAAAATGAGGTCCCTAATTGCTCTACCAGTGACCCATTCGAGCTCTCATACTGCAGATTTCGCTCCCAGCTGGTCTACCATTAGTGCCTCCGCTCGAGCTCGGTGGCGCGCTAACCTACCTTGCCTCTGGTCGAATTAGTTCTAGCTCCAAGTGCGGTTTGTCGAGCCACCTCCTGTGTGCTCGCCTTCACCGAGCCACGGAGAGTCGCCGCGGGCGCTTCTAGCCGCATTGCTCTGCTTTTCATCGCTGCATGGGCCCCTATTGTCGTAAATGCAGAGCAACAAAGAATTCAAGTGCTAGAGTGTGTATTCTCTTCTGTGAAAGCGTATTTCTGAATTTTCTAGTTATTTTCCAACCGAATAAGTTTCAAGTTTGAATATCTTCTGAAATATTAATCCAATTTCAATAAAATAAATTTCTATATTCGTCTAAAATCAAGAAAAATGTAAATGTACAAAAATATTTAAATTTTGAACTACGAGAATATTTGTTTGAATTAAACCATAATATGGTCTTTAATGCAAATCTATGCATAGTAAGGTATAACATGATAAAATAAATTTTTAGGTGATAAATAGACTAAGATGAATTTAAATCTGCAAAAACATTTAATTTTTGAGTCATAGAACAATTATTAAAATTAAAATTAAGAATAAACTATATTATGGACATTATTGCCTTCATAGAAAATATAAGTCCTAAAATCATTAAATAAATTTTTGTATGTGCCCTGGAATCATAATAAACTCAAATATGTAAAAAATTTAATTTTTGAACTAAGTTCATATTATTTGTTTTATAACCATTAGTGAACCCTATGATAGCCATTAACAAAAATAATAGCAGGATAGCTCATAAAATGATAAAGTAATTTGTGTTAAATTCATGAAAATAGTAAAACCCAAATACATAAAAATATTTGGAATAAGGTTCAGTTTTCATTCTTTTAGCATAAGGAAATGTAAATTATAACAATAATCAAATGGGTAACCTATTGCAGTTAAAAGCAAAATAATGCAAAATCAACTTTAAAATGTTTATAGAGTTGTACCCTGCTAATGTCTAAAAAAATGAATTAAAGATCATGTATATTGTAGTTGCAATCACAATATAAAGTGGACGATTTAGCATTATTCATCATGGTCATTTAGACTACTTCAGTAGTAGATAAAATAACTCGTCCAAATACAAAAAACTATGAAACCTATTTAGTACTGCTCTACAAAGTCTGCTCTACAAGATTCTAGAAAAATATTTCATTTTCAGTGTGCTTTCCATTTAAATCAAGCTAGTTCGAAACCCTAAATCGTTAATCGTGCGATTCACTTTTGGCCGATTCCGTGAATAGTAAGCTTTAGTTGCCACATAAGCTTTTTAGTCAAAGTGTATCATATCTTGTCCAAATCCTAAAACTTGCCTAACTAGTTTAGCAATGTTCTTGAAAGTGTAGTCTACCCTATTATGAAAAGATAATCTCACTTCACTATGATTTGTATATTAATCTTGATAGCTTAATAACCCTAAGTATTCATTGCTTAAGTTCGTAATATGAATGAATGAACTTTGAGTACAAATGAGAAATCAATACTTATGAAGTTTGTATCACCAGAACCTTCTTAAAAAGCACAAGTATATTATCAGTAGCTTATCATAACCATTCCAGCATTCCCAAAACATTCTTATGTAATGTTAATTAAGAAATGAATGCTATTCCCATACATGCATTATACAACAAAGACCAATGATAAATTCTATTAATCTAACCAATTTTTGCATCTTGAATTCGTAAATTAAGATTTATAAATTCATAAAAGAGCAACCCTATTTCTTGTGAAGAGTCTTATTTGTTTTTGCTATCTACTTTCTTTTTGTCCTTAATGAAGTCTTTTATTTGCTTTATTTCTGTTGATCGACGTGTAGAACCCGACGTCTCTAGCTCCGTCGTCTCCACCGTCAGCCGCAATCCTCGACTTCATCGTAAATGACAAATAAGCAAGGCAAGCACCCCTTTGACCATATTGATCCCAGTATTTAATTTTCTTTGTTTTACTAAACCACTTTATGCATGCGTTTACTTTATGTAAATTGCTATTTTGTGGATTTGGTAGTTATACCTGTTGTTTCAGTAACCTTCTTTGATGATTATGGACATGTGAATCTTGATAACCATAAATTAAGGTTAGACATTACTTAATGTCATCATGGGTATATGCGATTACATAATCATGCTTAGCCATGCTTTAGAATCAACAAGGTTGATGATCAGATCAAAACTGTTTCCTGAAAATATTGGAAATGGCACTGTTGGTTGCTGGTATTTTAATTAAAAACCCAAAACAAAACTATGGCTTTGATGCGGGCGATTATTGGCAATAGCCGGATGTGCGAAAGGAATTGCACGTAGTGTAGGGTGAAGCATTGCCCGTGTCGGATTAAGGACCGAACATCGTGTTGTATGATCCAAGAAAACTCGTACAAACCACAAGTGTTGGGATGGGGCAGCCTTAAACTGATTAAGTTACCTGGTTTAACTTTGCATTTATGGTAGGGGGGAGCTAGCACGCATTCCTTTCTAGGTGCGCTTGTGGGTTTCTACTTTCCAATGCAACGGTGTACGCCGTACTATGGGAGAGTTTCAACAATTCTATGCTCTGAGTTCTCTTGCCATAGTATGGGTTAACGTCCCGGGCTAGTGCGAAGTTAACCCAGGTAATGTAAAGGTTTTCGTCATGAACATTCCGCCCACAGCTGAAGTGCGTGAAACATGCAAAAAAAGAAAAGGTCATGACTTGTGGGTAAAGTTGTACACCTCTGCAGAGTTTAAATCTAATTGATTAGCCATACCCGCGATCATGGGAGTCTTGGCGAGCTGATGCGAGTTAGTTGTTTTATTATTTTCAAAAGGGTTGGTATCATTTGTTTTGCAACTGTGTTTTATGTCAAAGGGCCGACATTGATGCATTTCAGGATTTGGGTTATTCGTCGCTCACGTCATGGAGGACTATGAGTGTTATTTATGCTTTACTTATTTGTTATCAATCAATCTTGCTCTTACATATTTCGTTTGCTAACAACTTGATTTACAAATCCAAATTCGCTTTATGCAAATTAACTGTAGTAGCCTCCTTTGAATTGGCCTGCATTTATGCATTTGCAAATACCACCTTAAGTCTTGCGGAGTACGAAAGTACTCACCCTTGCGTATTCGTTGTTTTTAGGTGTAAGCTAGCGAAGCTTCGAAGGTTGGTTTCGTCGCAGGTTGCGGGAAATTCTTCAACGTGATCTTCCTAGGGACTTATGCCTCGTCAGTTGCCTGCGGGTTCGGATGGGCACACTACGAGACTTTGCTTCTTTGCTGCTATATACTCTGAGTTGTAAGATTTATATGTTTATTAGTTTCCGCTTAATTAATTTAATGTATGGTTGTGATTCCAATTGTTGTAAATGTGTGTACTAGCTACTGATCCAGGGACTAGTACTGTGTGCACATTAGATTTCCATTTTTGCATTCTGTGCAAAAATGGGGGTCGTTACAAAGGCGGTAGGTGCTTGCACGGGACGGGCTTAAGGACGAGCTGAGGGATGGTTGTGATGGGTTGGGTTCTGGCGTGCAGAGGAGGAGAAATGGAGAGGCGGTGAGGAGATATTTGCCGTGGCATGGATTTTCAGCCGGAATGGTTGCTTGTGGTGGAATTTGGCGAGAGATGGGCAGGCTCTGTGAGTTGGCTATTAGCTAGCTCTTGCCGACTTGTGCCGTGGCAACAAATTGGTGGGCGTAAGTTTCCGTGGCAGCTATTTGGCGAAGGTGAAGGCGTCAAGCTTTTGTGGGAGGATCACAGACGGCAAGGGCACAACAATGAGGTAGTAGCGTGGCAAAGAACTCGACGGACGTGTTGGCCTTGGGGCACAAGTTGCGGCGTGGATGGCGACAAAGGAGAGAGGCGGTTCGGGGCTGAGCTGTGCTCGCAAGAGGAAACAGAGAGGAAGAGATGAGGAAGAAGGAGCTAGACCGTGGCTGCTCTGGATGAATGACACATGTAGATCCGGCGGCCGAGATTTAAGTGACTCAAAAGGAAAAGCTGAGGTTGGTTCGATTCAATGATTAAAGCCATCGGCCGACTCAACATTTTATAAGAATTTTTTCAGAGGTTGTTCAGGTGAAGATAAGGGCTCAGACAAATTTTCAAGTAAAAACTCCTTGTAAATATTTTATTAAAATTCTGACAATGCATTAATTGAATTTCGATTATTCTATTTTTGATTTACTAAAGTGTCTAAACGAATTTATTTATTTTTTCAAAATTTTTTCAAATTTATTTGAGCTAATAATGCTTCTGTAAAATCTTCAGAATTTTATCTTTGATATTTAAATTTTAATAATTCTGGCATTGCTATTTTCAGATTTTCTAGATTTCTTTTGAATTTATAAAGGCTTCAAATGTAGGTTTTAATTTCTGATATTTTTAACAGAGATATATAAGGTTGTCAATATTTCAGGGTAAAAATCTCATGATTAGGCTTTTAATATTGCTATTCATAATTTTCTTAAAATTAGAATGCATGAAAATGACGAAAGGACATTGTTTTAAACTAAAATTTTTATTTACATTAAAATTTTTATTCAATTCCATTTTTAAATTCAAAAACTTTTATTTGTCCTATTTTTGAATTTTTCAGGATGTTACATTTTCCCAAGCACGCGTTTTGGGTGACTAAAGTTCGCCGTTCATGGGGTCAGAGCTTCACAACTCGGAATTAACGCACTTGGATTCATTTGCAATCGTTAAGTAAAAGAAGAAAAACACAACTCAGAAAAAGATGTAAACATGCGCACACTATTAGGTGTAGCCCCCGACTTACTGCTTAGTTGTGGATCAACTAAGTAGCAAGTCAAGAAAGCCAATAATTTTATTCATAATGACATAATTGAGTAAAAAGCAACTTAGCTACTCTATGCTCCATGTGTTGCTGACGATCGTGCCGTCCTTGCTCGTGGCGTAGGCGTAAGCTTGTAGACGAGCCGTAAGTGGCGCTCGGGGCGCAGGCGTAGGCTTGTGGCCGTGCCGAAGGTGGCGCTCGGGGTGCAGGCGTAGGCTCGTGGGCGTCGCTGAAGGTGGAGCTTCGGCGCAGGCGTGGCTCGTGGCGTGCGGCGGTGGCGCTTCGGCGAAGCGTAGGCTCGTGGCCGTGCGAAGGTGGCGCTTCGGGCGCGTGGCGTGGCTTCGTGGCCGTGCGAAGGTGGCGCTCGAAGCGCAGCGTGGCTCGTGGCGTCGAAGGTGGCGCTTCGGTATGGCGTGGCTCGTGGCGGTCGCACGAAGGTGGCGCTTCGAAGCGCAGCGCGTGGCTCATGGCGCAGAAAGGTGGCGCTTCGGGCGCAAGATGATCGCGATACCTTCTAGTCGCCAGCTCCAAATTAAAGCATGCGCGCGCCGACTTCTAGTTGCCATGCATCTTGCGGTCTTCGTGTCGCCGAACCCTTTTGTCACGCTAGCCGAAATCGTTTTCCACCAGCCGCCGAGAGCACAAACCCTAAAACTTCGAGTCGCTGAAAACGCCAAAACTTCTAGTCGCTGGTCTTGATTTTTATCTTCCACACGCATGCATGCAACACAAGAGTGCAAGAACTAGACACACATGTATAGCAAGACGTCCAGGAATGCCAGCCTTGGCGCTAGGGGAAAAAATCTTCGGCCAGGACGTTCAGAACTCCAATCGCATGAAAAATCTCCAGCCAACAGTGGTGCAGGCACAACCAAATCCAGGCGCGAGGAAACAATGCAGCCCTCGAGATCGGATCTACGCCGCCTTACAGAGAAGTTTGACGATGAGACTTCGTCTCCTTTTCTTTTCTTCGCTAGCCGCCGCCGAACGAAAACAATAGTCGCATAAACAAAACAGCCGAGGCTCCAGCCGCCACCAAAAATTATCAAAGATCGCCATCGAGCCTGCTGAGATTGATCCGAGCTCAGCCCCTATCTGGCGCGCCAACTGTCGACGTTTGTTGTCGGCAATAATGAAAAGGGGGCTAGGCGCTGGATCCAAACTTGATGGTAGCACAAGACACCGGATGTATACATGTTCGAGCTCTCACGGTGGAGATGATACCCTAGTCCTGTACTCTGAAATTATATGTGGCTAGCTAATTGCTGATGAGATTGTGTGTTGATGTTCTCCCCCACTCCCCTTTATATAGCGGAGGAGGGCGGTTACAAAAGAGAGTCCTAATCGGTTACAAGGTGGAGATTGTATCTCTTTCCTTATCCGTTAAACATGATAGCGGTTAGGATTATAATTGTATCCTCCCTAAGCAGGGTTGGTTTCCATCTTCGGGGTTTCCTTATTGCGCATGGCGGCTTTGCCTCTGAGCAATACCCATCTTCATGTAGTCGGCTTGGCCCATCCTCTTGGGTGGTCCTCACGGCCCGCCATGCAGATACCCGGGGTCCATATACTCCACACTGGGGTTCGAACCCTAGACCTACTGGTTCAAATGATAGAGCTATACCACTAGGCCATGTTCTTGTTTGTGAGTAGAAGAGGTGTTAATTTATTTGAACAGGACTTACTCTCTCTCTCACTATAGAACCGAAGCAGAGCAAGCTCCAGGGCATAGCGGTGGCGGCGAGGTAGTGGCGGAGCTGGCCAGCTAGAGGCTCAAGAAGCTCTAGGGCACTCTTGCGCACAGGATTGAGGGGTTGGTTGCCGCTGGTATTGCCGGAGCTATGGTGCCACCATGCACTAGTGATGGAGGTGGCAGGGGTTAGCCGGAGGTGATGAAGAAAGTGAGGCAGAAGAACAAGAGGAATAGAATCCATGGGTTCCAGGGAGTCCGTTTTTCCGCTTGGCTTGGTAAGAGATTGTCTAAACTACTCTGCCACTGATCTCTGGTGCCGTGGAAGAAGAACATGTGTAGTGGCGGCGATTTGGGCGATGCTCACTGCGAATGAGGATGGATGAGTATTCACAGAGGCGCTAGCATGCTCTAGTCATGAAGAATTTTATAGTTTCTCACCGGACTAGTTCAATCACCAAATTTCCCCTTTCGGGTGCACTGGTGATAGGGGCGAAGAAAGGAGGAATTCTAGCTTTTGGTCTCGAGTTAGTGAATGATTAAGGAATGGGGGCTCATTGCAGCGCTGATTTGGTATTTGTAGCCGGCAAAGGATAACATCACAGTGTTTGAACACGAGACGAAATTGGTAGCAGACACTATTCTTCAATGCCAGCGCGACCGCGGAACAGAAGGACAGAGCATGGAATAGGAATGGCTGAGGACAAACGTGGCAATGGTCAAGCTCTTGGACGGTGCCAAACTCTGTGTTTTGATTTGATGAGGGATGGCTGGGTTGGAATCGGTTCGCCCAAAGTTTGCGGTGGCAAGGATTCAGCAGTAAGTTCCCTGTCACGGCAGCAATTTGGTAGGGAAGGCAACAAATTCATCGCTACCCCGAGTTGCCTAACGCTTGCCGTGGCAATGTTTCACTGGCAAAAACGCTGTCGCGGCAACGATTCGGTAGCGGTGGCAACTTCACTCGGGAGGAGGCGAGGAGAGGGAGAAAGGAGGCTGCCAAGTGGGGCCAGGCAGGAAGGAGAGCTGGCTTGGTTCTTCTTGCGGATGGGGTCAACCTAGGTAAGTTGGGCCCACCTGACATTGAGAGGAAAGAGATAAGGGAAGGGAGGAGTTTCTGGACAGCTCGGTCTTGGCATTAAAATGGCCATCAAATCACCAAAAAAATTTTTGAAACTTTTTGACTAGAGTCTCCAGCTATGTACTACCTCCAGCAAAAAGTTTGGGTCAAAAAGTTCTACAGGGAATTACTAAAAATTTTGACATTGATGACTGCTCAAAATTGGCTTTTTGGATTTTGATTTATTTAAGGGTGTAAATGATATTATTTATTTTTGAAACTTTTTATACGAATTTAAAATAAGAAAATAGTGCTCTAATAAAATTTAAAGTTAAAATATTATGTATGTATTTTATAATAATTCGACATTCCAATTTTCGATTTTCAATACTTCTATTTTTAAATTTTAAAGCTTCAAAAGATTTTATTAATTTTAATATTTTTAGCAGGTGTAACTAATATATTGAGCATATTATGGTAATTTTCTTAGAATGATATAATGTGAGCAGATTTTTCATTAATTCCAACTGTTCACTATTCTTAGTCAGTTGTCTTTTCAATTATTAATTATTCTAACTGTGCAATAAAATTAATTTTACCTGAGAGATAAAAATTTTAATATAAATATTTCAAAATTTTACTTTTACCTTTTTATCTTTTTACCATTATCCATTCATTAATTCTCTTTATTGGATTTTTCACACAATGCATAAATCCAAAGAAATCCAAACAAAAACCAATAATGCCAAGAAAATTCAAAAATGATCATACTCAAATTCAAAGCATTTATTTTTATTTTATTAAAATTTTCGGGATGTTACAAAGAAATACTTGGCAACGCCATCACTTTCACCAAGAGTCGTCTCCAATCTATGATGGAACATTTAGAACCGGAGTTAGCAGAAGAGGCGCGGTATACATTGGAAACATCTCGTTTCAGGCAAGTTGAAAGAGTTGAAGTGAGATGTTATATCTCAGTATATGAGAAAAGGGCCACACGAGATTAGACCATATTGAAAAGATCTAATATTTCGTAACGCATGTAATAATATCTTATTGTCTTCTTTTCTATTTCTAGGTTATTACTTCTTTATCAGGCACTTGAAGATGGTGAGTAGATAAGAAAAGCAAAACTTCCCTTCTATATATATGGTACTCCTCTGATTTACCATATATCTCTTATGAGTAGATAAATATATCTAAGTCGTAGATGAAAATGATTAAGAAGATTGAACAACCAAGATTCTCTTTTTTTTAGAATATGTGGGATTTTCTAGCAATTTTCTTTTTTTAGATTAACACTAGAATTTCTAACATTTTCTGATTAACGTGGAGGCTTCTAGGAGGGTCTCCAATTAGTATATAAAAAGATTCATGATACAAATCTGCTCATATTTTTTAGAGAGAAATTATCTTGCAAGCATCGTAAAAAGTCTGAAACTAGTTGTATAGAGGGTCCTCGAGGACCAATTTGTGGTTAGGGGAAATTTTACTAATTCTAGTGAATATTGTTGTTACAACATCAAGAGAATTGCACTCAATGAATTATTATATCCACAAATAGAATTAAATATGTGCTTTTGAAAAACAAGAATATCCTGAGTTTATATTAAGCTTGCAATACTCAGGTTAACATCAATAGACACATGAACTTAAATGGACAATGTACTATTTATAAAAATCCACTTTGAAATCCTATCCTTTTGGTGGAAAGTTGATCGACAAGTAGTAAAATGCAAACGCTATGTAGTGAACGCTGCATGCTCACCCACAAGTGGAAAGGTATAGCATATACAAATTGAGTATATAATAATCTATCACGACTAGCATAGTAAAAAATATTTGCAATGGTTAAGAGAAGTACTTATATATTATTTTTCAGAACTCTATTCCTAAAACAATCAGATCTCTGAGCTAGAATATTCAATAATTTTCTTTTGGAAAATCTCGGGCCGGATGAAAATTGAACCAGTGTAAGCTC
>JAYEVE010001937.1:0-78171 GCA_036346375.1 Guadua angustifolia
GATTGCCCTCGTAATTGTTGTCGGTCTTGTTGGATCTTGTTTCGGTCGATTGCGCTTTGATGTTAATTTCGTACAAATCGAGATCCGAACAAGTGGATTTTGTGAAAGTTTGCACCGGGAATAAACACCAAAAAGCAGGGTTGCACTCCTATGTGTCGCCGGTCTCATTGGAGTTTGTTTCGCTCGATTTACTTGTGTTAATTTCATTCAAAGCGGGATCGAACAATTGGACTTTTGAAAGTTTGCCCTAAGCTTAATCACTCAAGACACACGGATTGCCCTCGTGTGTGTAGTCGGTCTTGTTGGAGCTTGTTTCGTTCTAATTCGCTTTAATGTTAATTTCATTCAAACCGGGATTTGCACATGTGGATTTTGTGAATGTTTGCACCGGAGCGAAACACTCCGAAAATGCACCGGGTGGGACTCCTATGTGTCGCCGGTCTCATTGGAGCTTGTTTCGCTCGATTTCGCTCTAGTGTTAATTTCATTCAAACCGTGATCCGAACAAGTGGACTTTATGAAAGTTTGCCCCGAAGCGAAACACTCCGAAGACACACCGGATTGCCCTCGTAATTGTTGTCGGTCTTGTTGGATCTTGTTTCGGTCGATTGCGCTTTGATGTTAATTTCGTACAAATCGAGATCCGAACAAGTGGATTTTGTGAAAGTTTGCACCGGAGCGAAACACTACGAAATTGCACCGGGTCGCACTGGTGTTAATTTCATTCAAACCGGGATCCGAACAATTGGACTTTATGAAAGTTTGCCCCTAAGCGAATCACTCCGAAGACACACCGGATTGCCTTCGTATGTGTAGTCGGTCTTGTTGGAGCTTGTTTCGTTCTAATTCGCTTTAATGTTAATTTCATTCAAACCGGGATTTGCACAAGTGGATTTTGTGAATGTTTGCACCGGAGCGAAACACTCCGAAAATGCACCGGGTGGGACTCCTATGTGTCGCCGGTCTCATTGGAGCTTGTTTCGCTCAATTTCACTCTGGTGTTAATTTCATTCAAACCGTGATCCGAACAAGTGGACTTTATGAAAGTTTGCCCCGAAGCGAAACACTCCGAAGACACACCGAATTGCCCTCATCATTGTTGTCGGTCTTGTTGGATCTTGTTTCGGTCGATTGCACTTTGATGTTAATTTCGTACAAATCGAGATCCGAACAGGTGGATTTTGTGAAAGTTTGCACCGGAGCGAAACACTCCGAAAAAGCACCGGGTTGCACTCCTATGTGTCGCCGGTCTCATTGGAGTTTGTTTCGATCGATTTCGCACTGGTGTTAATTTCATTCAAACCGGGATCCGAACAATTGGACTTTACGAAAGATTGCCCCTAAGCGAATCACTCCGAAGACACACCGGATTGCCCTCGTATGTCTAGTCGGTCTTGTTGGAGCTTGTTTCGTTCTAATTCGCTTTAATGTTAATTTCATTCAAACCGGGATTTGCACATGTGGATTTTGTGAATGTTTGCACCGGAGCGAAACACTCCGAAAAAGCACCGGGATGCACTCCTATGTGTCGCCGGTCTCATTGGAGCTTGTTTCGCTCGATTTCGCTTTAGTGTTAATTTCATTCAAACCGGGATCCGAACAATTGGACTTTATGAAAGTTTGCCCTAAGCGAAACACTCCGAAGACACACCGGATTGCCCTCGTAATTGTTGTCGGTCTTGTTGGATCTTGTTTCGGTCGATTGCGCTTTGATGTTAATTTCGTACAAATCGAGATCCGAACAGGTGGATTTTGTGAAAGTTTGCACCGGAGCGAAACACTCCGAAAAAGCACCGGGTTGCACTCCTATGTGTCGCCGGTCTCATTGGAGTTTGTTTCGCTCGATTTCGCACTGGTGTTAATTTCATTCAAACCGGGATCCGAACAATTGGACTTTATGAAAGTTTGCCCCTAAGCGAATCACTCCGAAGACACACCGGATTGCCCTCGTGTGTGTAGTCGGTCTTGTTGGAGCTTGTTTCGTTCTAATTCGCTTTAATGTTAATTTCATTCAAACCGGGATTTGCACATGTGGATTTTGTGAATGTTTGCACCGGAGCGAAACACTCCGAAAATGCACCGGGTGGGACTCCTATGTGTCGCCGGTCTCATTGGAGCTTGTTTCGCTCGATTTCGCTCTAGTGTTAATTTCATTCAAACCGTGATCCGAACAAGTGGACTTCATGAAAGTTTGCCCCGAAGCAAAACACTCCGAAGACACACCGGATTGCCCTCGTAATTCTTGTCGGTCTTGTTGGATCTCGTTTCGATCGATTGCGCTTTGATGTTATTTTCGTACAAATCGAGATCCGAACAGGGGGATTTTGTGAAAGTTTGCAACGGAGCGAAACACTCCGAAAAATCACCAGGTTGCACTTCTATGTGTCGCCGGTCTCATTGGAGTTTGTTTCGCTCGATTTCGCACCGGTGTTAATTTCATTCAAACCGGGATCCGAACAATTGGACTTTATGAAAGTTTGCCCCTAAGCGAATCACCCCGAAGACACAACGGATTGCCCTCGTATGTGTAGTCGGTCTTGTTGGAGCTTGTTTCGTTCTAATTCGCTTTAATGTTAATTTCATTCAAACCGGGATTTGCACATGTGGATTTTGTGAATGTTTGCACCGGAGCGAAACACTCCGAAAATGCACCGGGTGGGACTCCTATGTGTCGCCGGTCTCATTGGAGCTTGTTTCGCTCGATTTCGCTCTGGTGTTAATTTCATTCAAACCGTGATCCGAACAAGTGGACTTTATGAAAGTTTGCCCCGAAGCGAAACACTCCGAAGACACACCGGATTGCCCTCGTCATTGTTGTCGGTCTTGTTGGATCTTGTTTCGGTCGATTGCGCTTTGATGTTAATTTCGTACAAATCGAGATGCGAACAGGGGGATTTTGTGAAAGTTTGCACCGGAGCGAAACACTCGAAAAAGCACCGGGTTGCACTCCTATGTGTCGCCGGTCTCATTGGAGTTTGTTTCGCTCGATTTCGCACTGGTGTTAATTTCGTTCAAACCGGGATCCGAACAATTGGACTTTATGAAAGTTTGCCCCTAAGCGAATCACTCCGAAGACACACCGGATTGCCCTCGTATGTGTAGTCGGTCTTGTTGGAGCTTGTTTCGTTCTAATTCGCATTAATGTTAATTTCATTCAAACCGGGATTTGCACATGTGGATTTTGTGAATGTTTGCACCGGAGCGAAACACTCCGAAAATGCACCGGGTGGGACTCCTATGTGTCGCCGGTCTCATTGGAGCTTGTTTCGCTCGATTTCGCTCCGGTGTTAATTTCATTCAAACCGTGATCCGAACAAGTGGACTTTATGAAAGTTTGCCCCGAGGTGAAACACTCCGAAGACACACCGGATTGCCCTCGTAATTGTTGTCGGTCTTGTTGGATCTTGTTTCGGTCGATTGCACTTTGATGTTAATTTCGTACAAATCGAGATCCGAACAGGTGGATTTTGTGAAAGTTTGCACCGGAGCGAAACACTCCGAAAAAGCACCGGGTTGCACTCCTATGTGTCGCCGGTCTCATTGGAGTTTGTTTCGCTTCGATTTAGACGGTGTTAATTTCATTCAAACGGGATCCGAACAATTGGATTTATGAATGTTTGCCCTAAATGAATCACTCAAGAGACACCGGATTGCCCTCGTATGTCTAGTCGGTCTTGTTGGAGCTTGTTTCGTTCTAATTCGCTTTAATGTTAATTTCATTCAAACCGGGATTTGCACATGTGGATTTTGTGAAAGTTTGCACCGGAGCGAAACACTCCGAAAAAGCACCGGGATGCACTCCTATGTGTCGCCGGTCTCATTGGAGTTTGTTTCGCTCGATTTCGCACCGGTGTTAATTTCATTCAAACCGGGATCCGAACAATTGGACTTTATGAAAGTTTGCCCCTAAGCGAATCACTCCGAAGACACACCGGATTGCCCTCGTATGTGTAGTCGGTCTTGTTGGAGCTTGTTTCGTTCTAATTCGATTTAATGTTAATTTCATTCAAACCGGGAATTGCACATGTGGATTTTGTGAATGTTTGCACCGGAGCGAAACACTCCGAAAATGCACCGGGTGGGACTCCTATGTGTCGCCGGTCTCATTGGAGCTTGTTTCGCTCGATTTCGCTCAGGTGTTAATTTCATTCAAACCGTGATCCGAACAAGTGGACTTTATGAAAGTTTGCCTGAAGCTAAACACTCAAGACACACGGATTGCCCTCGTAATTGTTGTCGGTCTTGTTGGATCTTGTTTCGGTCGATTGCGCTTAGATGTTAATTTTGCACAAATCGAGATCTGAACAGGTGGATTTTGTGAAAGTTTGCACCGGAGCGAAACACTCCGAAAAAGCACCGGGTTGCACTCCTATGTGTCGCCGGTCTCATTGGAGTTGTTTCGCTCGATTTCGCACTGGTGTTAATTTCATTCAAACCGGGATCCGAACAATTGGACTTTATGAAAGTTTGCCCCTAAGCGAATCACTCCAAAGACACACCGGATTGCCCTCGTGTGTGTTGTCGGTCTTGTTGGAGCTTGTTTCGTTCTAATTCGCTTTAATGTTAATTTCATTCAAACCAGGATTTGCACATGTGGATTTCGTGAATTTTTGCACCGGAGCGAAACACTCCGAAAATGCACCGGGTGGGACTCCTATGTGTCGCCGGTCTCATTGGAGCTTGTTTCGCCCGATTTCGCTCTAGTGTTAATTCCATTCAAACCGTGATCCGAACAAGTGGACTTTATGAAAGTTTGCCCCCAAGCGAAACACGCCGGAGACACACCGGATTGCCCTCGTAATTGTTGTCGGTCTTGTTGGAGCTTGTTTCGTTCAAATTCGATTTAATGTTAATTTCATTAAACCGGGAATTGCACATTTGGATTTTGTGAATGTTTGCACCGGAGCGAAACACTCCGAAAATGCACCGGGTGGGACTCCTATGTGTCGCCGGTCTCATTGGAGCTTGTTTCGCTCGATTTCGCTCAGGTGTTAATTTCATTCAAACCGTGATCCGAACAAGTGGACTTTATGAAAGTTTGCCCCGACGCGAAACACTCCGAAGACACACCGGATTGCCCTCGTAATTGTTCTCGGTCTTGTTGGATCTGATTTCGGTCGATTGCGCTTTGATGTTAATTTCGTACAAATCGAGATCCGAACAGGTGGATTTTGTGAAAGTTTGCACCGGAGCGAAACACTCCGAAAAAGCACCGGGTTGCACTCCTATGTGTCGCCGGTCTCATTGGAGTTTGTTTCGCTCGATTTCGCACTGGTGTTAATTTCATTCAAACCGGGATCCGAACAATTGGACTTTATGAAAGTTTGCCCCTAAGCGAATCTCTCCGAAGACACACCGGATTGCCCTCGTGTGTGTAGTCGGTCTTGTTGGAGCTTGTTTCGTTCTAATTCGCTTTAATGTTAATTTCATTCAAACCGGGATTTGCACATGTGGATTTCGTGAATGTTTGCACCGGAGCGAAACACTCCAAAAATGCACCGGGTGGGACTCCTATGTGTCGCCGGTCTCATTGGAGCTTGTTTCGCTCGATTTCGCTCTAGTGTTAATTTCATTCAAACCATGATCCGAACAAGTGGACTTTATGAAAGTTTGCCCCGAAGCGAAACACTCCGGAGACACACCGGATTGCCCTCGTAATTGTTGTCGGTCTTATTGGATCTTGTTTGATCGATTAAGCTTTGATGTTAATTTATTACAAATCGAGATCGAACATGTGGATTTTGTGAAAGTTTGCAGAGCGAAACACTCAGAAAAAGCACCAGGTTGCACCTATGTGTCCCGGTCTCATTGGAGTTTGTTTACGCTCGATCAAGATAACAGTGTTAATTTCATTCAAGCGGGATCCGAACAATTGGACTTTATGAAAGTTTGCCCTAAAGCGTGATGAGGACATCACTATCTTCGATGCAACACACGACAACTCAACGACAAGATGGAATGATGAAAGGACCCGATTCTGTGAGCTCGTGCACGCCAACAAATGGTCAACATGGTGCTCACAAATTATGGAGAAGTGCCGATACAATACCAGATCAAAACAGGCCAGAACGTGTTGAAACAAGGAGGCACCAACCATGATGGGCCAAAGAGTCACCAAGGCCCATCATGGCGCCATGGAGGAGGGGGCGCCACTTCCTCCCAGAGCCGCCCATGATGGGGCGCCTTCCTTCATCCTCTCTCAAAGCGGCCCATGAAGGACACCACTTCCTTCCACTTTCGGCCCACGAAGGCCCAAGTTGCATGGCTGCATGTTTTAGTCCCATATTGCTTATTGTTTAGTATCCACCTCCCTCCCTCCACTATATAATAATGGCAATAGGCCACCGTAGAGACTTGGGTTTTGTTTAAGAATCAGTTTAGCTTCTTGCTCTCGTGGTGCAAGCGCGTGTCGATTAGGCAGATCTGCTCATGCGACGTAAACAAGACTCCAAATTTCAGATTGTTTAGCCTAAATTCAAATATTCATATTCGCAATTTCAGATTGCTTGTTATCTTGTTCTTGCTCGTTCTCGATTAAATGCGGGATCGTTGTTGAGACTCGGCGGAATCAACCAAAACAGGAGATTGGTGTCTGGGTTGCTAAGGCGCAAGCGTCGTGAGCCAGTTGTAGTCAGCCGTTAACGTCGAACTCGAATCAGATTGAGAGTTTCCTTGTCTCTCATCGAAAGATCGGGCCACATATTCTATCAGTTGGTATCAGATTCTTCAGGTTGCTCGGTGAGAGATTCCACCCTCTTTTAATTAGTAGATTGATTTTTCTTACCTATTGTCCAACAATTGCCAGATTATCAATTTCCAATTCCAAGCCAGTTTGAGCCTACGCTATGTTTTTCTAGTTACATAGATTGAATTTGCATTACGTGTTGATTCGTTGCTGGTCATAGTGTCTAGTATGATTAGAGTTTCGAATTCGTAGTCACCTAGGCGTCACGCTACTTCATTTTGCCGCTTCATAACACTCCATAGCCGTTGTTGCCGTCTCCACGCCGCTGCATTGTCTCCCTTCAAACCACACGCCGCTTTGCATTCGAGTTCTGGTTTCTATCTCCTTTCATTGCCGTGCTGCCTATATAAAAAAAAAAAAGAAGAAAAAAAAAAAGGAACCGCACCTAAACAGAGAAAAAAGAAAGAGGGTGCACAACTCAAAGGTTTAAAACAAAAAAAAGAAGGTGCAAAGAGGGAGAAAGATCGAAATAAAAAAAAGCGCTTGTTGTTTTTGCTTTGTCTTGTGGTCGTTTGCCTAGCTGTGACATACATTCGTGATTAGGTTCTGCGTCTCTATTTCAGTCTAGGCCTAGGACCAGCATATATCGACTTGAATTTTATTCAATTTGTGTGACTATTTTGGCATTAGCGTTCTCGTTTGCTACCATATTATCCGCCTATAGCTACACAAATACTCCAACTGTTCCGATAATTGCTACTTGCACCGGTACATTCTATCTTTTGACGTTGACTTGCCGGTTGCCGACAACTCCTGTTTCGTTTGGTAAGAATTGGTGAGACCTTGATTAACAAGTAGAGAGTTGAGTGCCTTTGTTAGCCACATCCTAGTAGTTGATAGGGCAATTTAACTCTTGTATTTGCTTGTTTTCTCTCTCTTGTTTTCATCTAATCATGTCGAGAACAGAAGATAATGTGCCCCACTCACCTCGTTCACAACGCATCATACAACACTTTGATCGACAGAAATGCAAGTGCGTCTTGAAAATCTGAAGAGGATGTACGAGTGACCAATGAGCGACTTGGTCAACTTTTGAAGCTGCACAAATTGAGACTAATCTGTCTCTCCATGGCCGCCAATGCTTCCTCGAACCACATTCTCACTCGCCTTGATGGATTGGGTGGTACCAATACGGTTCACGAGGTGAATGACCGAACTCAATGGGATGACAATCATGGAGCATTGGGCGGTGGCGTTCTTGACAATAATGATGATGAATATGTTTGCGTCTTGAGGTTGAGGAGGTAGATGCACGTCACGTCATCGGCGCCAACATATAATCAAGATTGGTATGGGTCCTTTGCAACATAATGTGCGTGCAAATGAAGCCTCACTTGGTAAGATCAAATTCACTATCCCACCTTTTGATGGCAAATATGACCACGATGCTTATCTTACATGGGTATTAGAAATTGAACAAAATTTGATTGCCACGATTTTCCGGATGAAAAAGAGTTAAAGCTGCCACTAGTGAATTTCTGCCTTTGCTTACGTTTGGTGGAGTGAATATAAACGCAAAAATCCAAATGCTGCGTGATTTGGGAAGACTTAAAAGAATCATGCGAGCTAGATTTGTTCCTTCATATTATCTTGGCGTGATCTTTTAAATAAATTGCAACAATTGAGGCAAGGTAGTAGCTCAGAGAACAATATTATCAAGAATTGCAAATGGGTATGCTTAGATGTGAGCTAGTTGAGAATGAAGAAGCTGCCATGGCTAGGTTTATGGGTGGGTTAAACCGTGAAATTCAAGATATTCTCGACTATAAAGAGTATAATTCCATCACCGCTTGTTTCATCTTGCTTGCAAAGCTGAGCACGGAAGTCTTGAGCCGACGATGCAAGCACAAGAGCTACCTTTTCTGCAGGTCGTGCTAACAATTGGACGCCTCGTACACCCAGTACTACTGCTGCCCGTGCTGCTCCTTCTGCTCCTACTTCGACAAATGACGAGACTCGGGTTTCTTCCGTTGGTGCTTCCAAAGCATCCGCGGTAAAGAAAACAAGTGCACCAGACTTTCCTAAGAGCTCATCATCAAAGCATCGACCGCGCAGGACTCGAGATGTGCAATGTCATCAATGCAAAGGCTATGGTCATATCAGGAGCCAATGTCCAAACAAGCGCGTTTTAATCATACGCGATAACGGTGAGTATTCTTCTGCTAGTGATATTGATGAAGATACACATGCTTTGCTAGCTGATCCTGCAGACGAGGAGGAGGAGCATATTGTGGCTGACCATGCCGATTGTTACAAAAGCCTCATCGTACAACGGGTCCTGAGTGTTCACATGGAACAAGCGGAACACAATCAACGACACAATTTATTCCAAACTAAGTGTGTGGTGAAGGAGGCGTTCGTCTTAGAGTGATCATTGATGGTGGCGATTGCAACAACTTGGCTAGCTCAGACATGGTGGACAAGCTCTCTTTGAACACTCGACCTCATCCTCATCCATACTATGTTCAATGGTTTAACAATTCTGGTAAGATCAAGGTAACACGTTTAGTTACAGTTCCTTTGTCTATTGGTTCATACCATGATTCTATTGATTGCGATGTTGTGCCGATGCAAGCATGTTCTATATTGTTAGGAAGACCATGGCAATATGATCACAATTCTACTCATCATGGTCAATCCAATCAATATTCCTTTGTGCATAATGGAAAGAAAATTGTTTTGCATCCAATGTTACCATCTGCTATTTTGAAAGATGAGCTTGAAAGAATTTGTGATTCATTCTGATCATGAGTCTCTCAAACACATTCGAAGTCAAAACAAATTGAATCTTAGACATGCTAAATGGGTTGAATTCATAGAATCTTTTCCCTATGTTATCAAACATAAGCAGGGCAAAGACAATGTGATTGCTGATGCTTTGTCTCGACGTTATGCTTTGCTTTCTAAACTTGACTTCAAAATCTTTGGATTAGCAACCATTAAACAACAATATGCAACTGATGCTGATTTCAAAGATGTTTTGCTGCATTGTAAAGACGGAAAAACATGGAACAAATTTGTCCTCACCGAGGATGGATTTGTATTCATGGCGTAACAAATTTGTGCATTCGGTTGGGTCATTCGTTTGTTGCTTTTGCAGGGAGGCACACTTGAGGCGCTTTGATGGGACACTTTGGTGTCAAAAACAGAGGATTTACTTGCTAGCCATTTCTATTGGCCCAAGCTGCGAAGAGACGTTGAAAGGTATGTAACTTGTCAGAAGGCAAAATCTCGTCTTCAACCCCACGGTTTGTATATGCCTCTACCTGTTCCTTCTTTACCTTGGGAAGACATCTCCATGGACTTTGTTTTAGGATTACCTCGAACTAAGAAGGGGAGGGATAGTATATTTGTGGTGGTTGATAGATTCTCTAAGATGGCTCATTTCATCCCATGCCATAAAACGGATGATGCTACTCACATTGCTGATCTTTTCTTTCGTGAAATTGTTCGCTTGCATGGTGTGCCAAATACAATTGTTTCAGACAGAGATGCTAAATTTCTTAGTCATTTTTGGAGAATACTATGGGCTAAATTGGGGACTAAATTATTATTCTCAACTACTTGTCACCCCCAAACTGATGGACAAACTGAGGTTGTTAATAGAACACTATCTACCATGCTAAGGGCTGTGTTAAAAAAGAACATTAAACTGTGGGAAGAATGCTTGCCTCATGTTGAGTTTGCTTACAATAGATCAATGCATTCTACTACCAAGATGTGCCCTTTTCAGATTGTATATGGTTTTGTACCTCGTGCTCCGATTGATTTATTACCTCTACCATCTTCTGAACGGATTAATTTTGATGCTAAGCAACGTGCTGATTTAATGCTAAAAATGCATGAGTCAACCAAAGAGAACATTGAACGAATGAATGCTAAATATAAACTTGCTGGTGGTAAAGGAAGAAAGCACTTAACATTTGAACCTGGTGATCTTGTTTGGTTACATTTGCGCAAAGATCGTTTTCCTGAGTTACGGAAATCTAAGTTAATGCCACGAGCTGCTGGTCCATTTAAAGTACTTGAACGGATTAACGATAATGCATATAAGCTTGAGTTGCCTGCAGATTTTGGGGTTAGTCCCACATTTAACATTGCAGATTTGAAGCCATACTTGGGTTCCGAGGAGGAGCTTGAGTCGAGGACGACTCCGATGCAAGAAGGGGAGGATGATGAGGACATCACTATCTTCGATGCAACCACACCGACAACTCAACGACAAGATGGAATGATGAAAGGACCGATTCTGCGAGCTCGCGGCACGCCAACAAATGGTCAACATGGTGCTCACAAATTATGGAGAAGTGCCGATACAATACCAGATCAAAACAGGCCGAGCGTGTTGAAACAAGGAGGCACCAACCATGATGGGCCAAAGAGTCACCAAGGCCCATCATGGCGCCATGGAGGCGCCACTTCCTCCCAGGCCCAGGCCCATGATGGGCGCCCCCCTTCCTTCATCCTCTCTCAGGCCGGCCCATGAAGGACACCACTTCCTTCCACTTTCCGCCCACGAAGGCCCAAGTTGCATGGCTGCATGTTTTAGTCCCATATTGCTTATTGTTTAGTATCCACCTCCCTCCCTCCACTATATAATAATGGCAATAGGCCACCGTAGAGACTTGGGTTTTGTTTAAGAATCAGTTTAGCTTCTTGCTACTGTCCGTGCAAGCACGTGTCGATTAGACCGCTCACAAGATGTAAACAAGACTCCAAATTTCAGATTGTTTCGCCTAAATTCAAATATTCATATTCGCAATTTCAGATTGCTTGTTATCTTGTTCTTGCTCGTTCTCGATTGCGGCAGAGATCGTTGTTAGAGACTCCGCAAGATCAACCAAAACAGGAGATTGGTGTCTGGGTTGCTAAGGCGCAAAGCGTCGTGGGACGGTTGTAGTCGGGCCGCTAACGTCGAACTCCGAATCAGATTGAGAGTTTCCTTGTCTCTCATCGAAAGATCGGGCCACATATTCTATCAAAGCGAATCACTCCGAAGACACACCGGATTGCCCTCGTGTGTGTAGACGTCTTGTTGGAGCTTGTTTCGTTCTAATTCGCTTTAATGTTAATTTCATTCAAACCGGGATTTGCACATGTGGATTTCGTGAATGTTTGCACCGGAGCGAAACACTCTGAAAATGCACCGGGTGGGACTCCTATGTGTCGCCGGTCTCATTGGAGCTTGTTTCGCTCGATTTCGCTCTAGTGTTAATTTCATTCAAATAGTGATCCGAACAAGTGGACTTTATGAAAGTTTGCCCGGCTTAAACACAGGAGACACACCGGATTGCCCTCGTAATTGTTGTCGGTCTTGTTGGAGCTTGTTTCGTTCTAATTCGATTTAATGTTAATTTCATTCAAACCGAGAATTGCACATGTGGATTTCGTGAATGTTTGCACCGGAGCGAAACACTCCGAAAATGCACCGGGTGGGACTCCTATGTGTCGTGGGTCTCATTGGAGCTTGTTTCGCTCGATTTATTTCAGTGTTAATTTCATTCAAACCGTGATCCGAACAAGTGGACTTTATGAATGTTTGCCCGACGCCGAAACACCAAGAAGACACCGGATTGCCCTCGTAATTGTTCTCGGTCTTGTTGGATCTTGTTTGGTCGATTAACGCTTTGATGTTAATTTCGTACAAATCGAGATCCAGCAGTGGATTTTGTGAAAGTTTGCACCGAATGAAACACTCAGAAAAAGCACCGGTTGCACTCCTATGTGTCGCCGGTCTCATTGGAGTTTGTTTCGCTCGATTTCACACTGGTGTTAATTTCATTCAAACCGGGATCCGAACAATTGGACTTTATGAAAGTTTGCCCCTAAGCGAATCACTCCGAAGACACACCGGATTGCCCTCGTGTGTGTAGTCGGTCTTGTTGGAGCTTGTTTTGTTCTAATTCGCTTTAATGTTAATTTCATTCAAACCGGGATTTGCACATGTGGATTTTGTGAATGTTTGCACCGGAGCGAAACACTCCGAAAATGCACCGGGTGGGACTCCTATGTGTCGCTGGTCTCATTGGAGCTTGTTTCGCTCGATTTCGCTCTCGTGTTAATTTCATTCAAACCGTGATCCGAACAAGTGGACTTCATGAAAGTTTGCCCCGAAGCGAAACACTCCGGAGACACACCAGATTGCCCTCGTAATTGTTGTCGGTCTTGTTGGATCTTGTTTCGGTCGATTGCGCTTTGATGTTAATTTCGTACAAATCGAGATCCGAACAGGTGGATTTTGTGAAAGTTTGCACCGGAGCGAAACACTCCGAAAAAGCACCGGGTTGCACTCCTATGTGTCGCCGGTCTCATTGGAGTTTGTTTTTTCGATTTCAAGACAGTGTTAATTTCATTCAAACCAGGGATCCGAACAATTGGACTTTATGAAAGTTTGCCCTTGCTTAATCACTCAGAACACACCGGATTCCCTCGTGTGTGTAGTCGGTCTTGTTGGAGCTTGTTTCGTTCTAATTCGCTTTAATGTTAATTTCATTCAAACCGGGATTTGCACATGTGGATTTCGTGAATGTTTGCACCGGAGCGAAACACTCCGAAAATGCACCGGGAGGGACTCCTATGTGTCGCCGGTCTCATTGGAGCTTGTTTCGCTCGATTTCGCTCTGGTGTTAATTTCATTCAAACCGTGATCCGAACAAGTGGACTTCATGAATGTTTGCCCCGAAGCAAAACACTCCGAAGACACACCGGATTGCCCTCGTAATTCTTGTCGGTCTTGTTGTATCTTGTTTCGGTCGATTGCGCTTTGATATTATTTTCGTACAAATCGACATCCGAACTGGGGGATTTTGTGAAAGTTTGCACCGGAGCGAAACACTCCGAAAAAGCACCAGGTTGCACTCCTATGTGTCGCCGGTCTCATTGGAGTTTGTTTCGCTCGATTTCGCACCTGTGTTAATTTCATTCAAACCGGGATTCGAACAATTGGACTTTATGAAAGTTTGCCCCTAAGCGAATCACCCAAGACACTGCGGATTGCCCTCGTATGTGTAGTCGGTCTTGTTGGAGCTTGTTTAGTTCTAATTCGCTTTAATCTTATTTTCATTCAAGCCGGATTTGCACATGTGGATTTTGTGAATGTTTGCAGGAGAAACACTCGAAAATGCAGGGTGGGACTCTATGTGTCATGGGTCTCATTGGAGCTTGTTTCGCTCAATTTAAGCTCTGGTGTTAATTTCATTCAAACCGTGATCCGAACAAGTGGACTTTATGAAAGTTTGCCCCGAAGCAAAACACTCCGAAGACACACCGGATTGCCCTCGTCATTGTTGTCGGTCTTGTTGGATCTTGTTTCGGTCGATTGCGCTTTGATGTTAATTTCGTACAAATCGAGATCCGAACAGGGGGATTTTGTGAAAGTTTGCACCGGAGCGAAACACTCCGAAAAAACACCGGGTTGCACTCCTATGTTTCGCCGGTCTCATTGGAGTTTGTTTCGCTCGATTTCGCACCGGTGTTAATTTCATTCAAACCGGGATCCGAACAATTGGGCGGAGGAGGATGAGAGGTGACTTGGGTGGAGGAGGATGAGAAGAAGAAGAGCACTTCGGCTTGTATCATTTGATCAAGCCCAAATGTTAAGAAAGAACATGATTCTCACCTTCTTCCTTCTCCCAATGGCAGCGTGCTATTGCTCTCTGTTTTCTTTGGTTTCCTCTCAAATGTTTTTGCCTCTCAAGTGTTTGCTCTCCTCTCAAGTTTCTCTCCATAGATTTCCAACCAGCCTCCCTCTCTCTACCTTCCTCCTCTATTTATAGAGCCAGGAGGGAGGCTTTATAGAAGGAGTTACAGCAATCGTGCTTGTATGCATGTAGCAGCACCCACGGCCACTTCTCTCCTGCACGTATGTGCACGACGCTGCTCAACTTCCCTCCGCATTGCATGGCCGTCAACTCCTTTTACACGATGCGCTTGCATGCATGCGGCTCAACTTCCTCAGCGCCTCGAACTACATGGTTGCGTGCGAGGCGTGAAAATGTATACTCGACCATGCACGTCGTGGTTCAACTTCCCTCGCTGCTGGCGCTCCTTTTGCTCATATGTGCTTGCATGCATATGCGGGCATGTGGCTGAGATTAGCTAATGGAGAAATTGACTAGTACATGCCAGCCTTATCCACACATGCACTCACGTGGGATTTTCTTTCCTTCCTTCTTTCTTTACTTAATGGATCCGCTAATTAATTACTTAAGCAAGGGATGGTTTAAATATATGCAGCCCATTATGCTATCGTTGGCTGACCGGTGGGGCCAATCAAGTAATTAGTTAGTTGATTAGAAAAGCTTTTAATAACTCATGCATGCGTGCACATGACCATGCATGGCGCCATGCTTGTATTCTTTCGGACGCAGCTAGCATAGCTCATGGCACCATTTTTTTTTGTCGTAAATTAATTAACGATGTATAAATTATTTGGCTTGCAAGCTCTTAATCTGTGCACATATGTGTGGGGTGTTTGAGAAACAAGTGAATTTTGTAAGTCTGGAGAACTAGCGCGTTCCGTTCCTCGAATGGTTAGACCCCAAGAGAGAGAAAGAGGGTCGGGGTTTATCTTGGTTGGGCGAATGTCCCTACTCCGATCCGCGTGGTGGTGCGATTTGTATTGATCTCGATGAGCTCGTGGGTTACAAGCGAAGGTTGCGCGAGCTCCTCGCGTCAAGATGGTCGGATGAGGGAGCTAAGAACACGAAGGGTTGGCGCTCGGTGTGCTTTCGAGGCTATCGCGATGTGAGGCTCTTCCCTTACTGCGCTTCGTGTGTGGGTGTGCCCTTTGGAGGGCAGGCCTCCTTATATATCCGGGAAGCTGGTTACATAGAGCGTGTAAAGGAAAAATGGATGGGGCTCCCCGCTACTTTGGGAGTCTCCGGTCTTCTGCCTCGGCGTCGGTCTTGGACTTGACGTCGGACGGTGGTTGTTGGCCTGCGCCGAGTCGGTGAAGGCTGAAGCGAGGGCGTGGTCCGCCTCCGGAAACGCGTGCACTCTCTCGTGGCTTGTCGCGCCGACATCGAGTGTCGACTTTCGAGGATTGCTTGGAAAGCGCGGCCTCCTCTCTCTGTCTGGTCATCTTTGCCGCATCGATGGGGTGGGTGGCGGGTCGGGCCAAACCGATGATTTGAGGCCGGCTTGTGGGCGAAGGTGGCTCGAGCTCGCCTTGATGCTCTCGGCCCGTCCAGGCTTCACGGTCGGGCACCTCCGTCGCCTCAGATTTAGCTTGCGAGGCGCCTAATCAGAACGCCTTTGTCGAAGCTATCTCTTGTCGGGCTGGCCGAGGCCTGGGCCCCGGTTTTTAAGCGAGTGATGCCCATGTACCTTTCTGGGTCTTGGGGATACTGTATGTCGATGTGTATCCGTCAATAGCCCCGAACCCCTGGCGGATCGGAGAGCGGCGGGGGTTTCTTCGGCGGATCTTTGAGCAAGCGTGGCGCTCCGAGGTGGCGGATCTTTGCCGCCGCATCCGTGATTTGGTTCAGTCGGTTTTGCCCGTCTTGTAAGATCCGGTGGATGGAAACCCGAGCCCCGAAAGCGGTCGGAGAGCTGATCGGGGTTTATCTCGTGGCGTGATGATCGTTCGATTAACGGATTCAATTCTCGGCGAAGCTGTCGAGTGCGTCTTGGCGCACTTCGCCAGGAAGCTTCCCTTCTGCCGTTGTCGTCCGATCGAACAGGCTGGTTGCCCACGCTGGTGCTGCGCGAAGATCCGGTCAGATGGACCCGAGCCCCGAGCGGTCTGAGAGCTGGTCGGGGTTTATCTGTCGGAGGCGCCCATTCGGCGGGAGCGATAAGCGTCCGCCCCATGCTCCGGCAGGAGGTGGTCATTGTGTTTCCCCGAATCGCCCGTCCGCGGGTGTGGGACTGGAGGGTGAGCAAGCGTTTGCCATCGTAGGCTCGAACGCCGCGCGCTCGTGGCGGTGATAGCGGGTAGTTCGAGTGGGCCTCGATGGCTTCGAGGAGCACCATTTTCGGCGGGCGTTATCCGTCTGAGCGTCCGACCCAGGGGCGACCCGCGAGAGTCTTTTCGTTACTGATCTCGCCGGACCTTGTGTCGTCCGCGACCTGGGCGCTGTTAGCCGCCACGTCGGCGACGGCTCCGCGGGAGAGTGTGACGTATGACCTCGAACACGGTTCAGGGCGATTGGGTCGTCAGCCGACCCAACGGGGGCCCACTGGGGGCTCGCCTCATCCTCGTCCCTCGCTCGGTTTTTTGCTCGGGGCGACACGTGCGTCCACTTGGTGGCGGGGCGTTCAGGGCCCACTGCACTTGGTCGAGCCCTCGAGTATATAAGTCGGTAAGCCTTTCGTGGCTTACAGGGCCGTAGCGGTCCTGGCATGTCTTATCTCCCACCGCAGGGCACCTCTTGGAGTTTCGGGCGAGGCGAGGGCCGGCGCCACCTTGCCGATGTTCCTTCCGCTGGCCGCGGTCTGTCGAGATTGAGATGCGAGACGATCGAGGATTAGGGCAACGTCTGAGATTGAACCGTCAGAGCCGGTTGGGGAAGTGAACGCGCGCCGTTTCCGTCGCAGATTCCGTTTGGTTGGCCTTTGTCCGGCCGGCGGTGGAAGCGTTCTTTATAAGCGAGAGGAGGGGAGCTCTCGGCGGATTCCCTGCGCTGTCTGTTCTTCGCTGCGAAAGGAAAGAGACGAGGGCGACCGTGAGGAAGATCAAGAAAGCCCAAGCAGAGGATTCTCGTGTTTTAGCCCCTTCTTCACCAAATGACCTGCCGTCGGAGATGGCGTGGCGGAGGCGCCATTCTTGGCCTTGGGTGCTCGGGGCGAAAAGCGGATCCTTCCGCGTGAAGTGGCTCGGTGGAGGGTGCCGACGGGGCCGCGGCCCGAGCCTAGCGATGGCGAGATCGTCGTAGCCGCGTCCTTCTTTGGAGCGAGCTCGGCCTTCCTCCACACGTTCGTCGCATGCCTTCTTCACTTTTACAAGGTGGAGGTGCACCATCCGAACCCCCACGGCGTCGCGGCACATCGCGATCTTCATCACGCCAGGCGAGGCTTTCTGAGGATCGAACCCCATTGGGCCCTCTGGAGGTACTTCTTCCATGTGCGATCGTTGAAGAAGTCGGCGCGACTGCCGCCGATCGTGGCGCCGCCATCGACTCCGGTCTCACCGGTCGGTGAATACCTTGGCGTGAAGCTGCCGACCTCGAACCGGGATGGCACCGAGTGGTTCTACATTCGAATGTATGGGACAAGCGCCCGGCTTTCCGGAGACGGGCCGAGGCGGTTCGAATGGGGCCGTCCGTGAACGAGAGGAGAAGAGGAAGATGGTGGTGATTCTTGAGCGGCTTGCGGCTCGAAAGAGGCGAGGCTTGACGGGTTATGCCGTTGTCGCTGCTCATGGCGAGGCGCTACAACCTCTCATGGACAGGCCCCACCCGAAGTTCAAATACGAGGGGGCGTCCGACCCCATGAGGATGGAGGGTTCGGAGCTCCCTCCGTCGGAGGTGGAGGCTCGGGTGGCCGCCGTCCTGGTGGTGAAGGCCACGGTGGCGGTGGGCGACGCTCCCGAGCCCTTTCGGAGAACCGGTTTGGTAAGTGGGAGGTTTCCCCCCCTTATGCATTAATTCCCGCACTTGGGCTCTGAGCAGAGTTCTCGCCTTTCAGGCTGCTCGGGGCATCCTCCGCACCTTCTTCGGGAGAAAGAGATGAGGGCGGCGGTGACCGAAGCAGAAGTGCTGGGACTCACCAAAGAAAACGCTGAGAGCAAGAGGAAGGAGAAGAGGCGCTGGCAGCCATGATCGGGCCATGATCGAGGGAGGCGTCGAGTCAACCGCCCTTTCTTCGGTTGGCGGTCGTCTTCAATGACGCGGAGACTTGGCGACTTCATCTGAAGGGTACGACTTGGTGCCACGCCGATCGGCGATCAATGGAGGACATCGACACGGAGGTCATCACCGCGGTACCTCAAACGAGGACACCCCGACGAAGTGCCCGGAAGGGGGGTGATGGCCTCCTTCGCCAGAAGAAGACTTAAGAGAAGCGCGGTATTCGGCGTCCGCTCAACGTGGTTAGTCTTGTCTCCTCCGCCAGATTTGTTGGTTTTACGGAATGTCACTGAATCGCTTTTGCATTTAGGGATTTTTCGGAGGAAAGCTTTGACGGAGGAGGCCCTTGGGGCCGGTGCGATATACCCTGCGTGGGCCGAGGACGGTCGATCGTCGAGGGCAAGCGTCGGTGGCGCCCGCCGTGCCGTGGTCGCCGGCGTGGCGGTCGAGCGGTGGTGGTGCGGAGGTGTCCACGAAGCTGGCGTGCCACGCCCGGCGATCGCTAAGAATTCGCCCACGGACGGGCCGAGGAGGGCGGACCGATCTCGCCGCCTTGACACGCAGTGCGCCGGCTCCGGAGGAGTCACTGCATCGAAGCAAGTCGCCGCCACTGTCGCCGAGGGGGCAGCCCGGGGACGAGCTGCAGTCGGAGGTGGCGGAAGCCACGGACCTGCCGGCGGTAGCGATGGAGGCCAATCGCTTGAGCGGGCACCGGGCGGCACTGGGGAACTTTCTCCGCCGCTCCCGACCAACCTGGCTCAAGCCGGTGGCCCATCCGACGAGGCATCGCTTCGCTGGGCGTTGGCGGAGCTTGAGGAGGGAGGCCTGCGAGGTTCCCGGGCCGGACGAGCCGAGCAGGTCGGTGAGCTGAATCTTCTCCTTGAGTTCTCCGGAGGAGGCTGACTTGATCACGGAGGGATCGGACCCGGCCGGTGAAATCGTCAGATTCGAATTTTTCGCCCTTTCGAATGTTGCGGATCTTGAAATGGAGCGGTGGTGGTTGAAGCATCTTGAGTGCGCGGAGGGCAAGTCCGAGCTCCTCCATCGCCAGGTGACGAGAGGGTGCCATGAAGAGTCGCGGCCATCGCGGGACTCCAGCCGCAGGAGGCTCGGGAAGTTCTTGGCCTTGACGCCACCGGCGGAAGAGGCCGTCGGATGGCCGGCGAGAAGGAGGACGCCCTGGAGGAGCGGTCGGGCGAGTCCACGAGGTGAGGGTGTCCGAGCTTGAGTCCCTCTGGCAGAGGAAGCCAGATCACGAACCGCTGCCAAAGCGATGGCGGATCAGGCTCGAGGAGGAGGCCCGCAACGCCGGACGCCTTTCGAGGAGGCGGCTTGGCGGCGAAGTTCGCGGCGAGGAGGCCCCGAGGAGGCTCAAGCTATGGAGGGCGCCACGTCCGTAAGGAGCCGTCGTCTGGGTTGATTCGGAAGTGTCGTCGAGGTGCACCTCGACCTTCGCCCGATTTTCGAGCCGCAAAAAGGTTCGCCGAGGTCGCGAGGCTGACGTCTGTGGCGGTGGAAGAACGCGACTTGCGGTGGCGCCGAGGCGGCTCAGCGACTCGAGAAGAGATGGAGGCTGGCGGGTCGAGTGGTCGCCGAGAGTTAGGGACCTTGGGGAAGGTCGGCAGGAATTTGTCTGCGTCCGAGCGCTCGGGCTTGCTCTTGTGAGGCACTCAGTCTGTGTCGATCGAAGTTGGCCAGCTGTGTGGGAACACGCCGAGAAGTCGGTGAGGACGGCGTTGCTCTGGGAGCCACCTCCGCTTATTAACGCCATGTCCTTCTACAACGCCTTGACTCGACAAAGTTAGCGGCGGGATCGCTTTAACCGGACCGACGAGGAGGTCGGCGCCTCGGACTCGTGTTGAGCCTCATGCCCGAGCGATCGCCGCCGGATTCCCCATGAGTGTCCTCCACGGGATTCTGAATGATGTTAGGCATAAAGTTTTTGCGGATGTAAAAACTTCAATATGTAGCGAATCGGGGTTTGTTTTTGTGCTTGCCGCGAGATCCCTTCTTTGCGCTCGAAGCCGTGACCTCAGAAACCAGGGGTTTTTGAGGCGTGGGTGTTTTCGACTCTCCGAAAGAAGCCTTGAAGGAAGGGTTAGCAGACGTCGCAATGATCGGAGCGCGCCTATTCGAGCCTCATGCGGGAGAGTGGCCCAGACCGGCTCGTGGCTCGTGCCGCATGTAGCCCCTCATCATGAGCGCCACTTGGCCGTGGCAGGCTGGGCGTGGTCAGAGCGCTGGGTCGAGATAGGTTACTGGCAGGGAGCCGAGTAGCTGGTCGGGTCGTCGACCCGCATGAATATGAATGACGCCGGAAAGCGGGAGCACTTATTCACATTTTGAGCAGGAGACGAACGTTTCCGACTGACTTGTGGCTTGGACCGTCTGAGTTACCCTTTCCATGAGTGCTACTTGAAACCGTAGCTTGTTGGGCTGGGTCGTGGCGCTTGGGTCGGATAGGTTACTGGCAGGGAGCCGTGTGGTCAGTCGGATTCGCCGACCGGTAAGAATGTAAATGGTGCTGCCCCCGAGCCCCCGGGCGATGCACGGCGACCAGGGTTTGGTCGGTGGCGTATCGTGGTCGTCTAAAGAAACCGTGGAGGAGATGGAGTCGGTGACTTATCTCTTTTGGGTTGGTTGAGGCTGTTGGGCGCGTGCGCTGGTTCAAGGGCGTCCGGGTAGCCGAGTTCTGTGAATGCCAAGAGTCGAAGTCGCCCTTGTGAAGCGGCGAAGCTGCCGCGACCGGTCTGACAAGCGGCTTCGGTACGCAAGGCATCCCGTCCGCTCTGGGCGCCCTTTAAGTCGATGTCGGCCCCATCTTCATGATTGCGGAGACCTTCACGGGTTGGCCGATGCTGCGCTCGGATATGATGAACGAGGAGCTTCCTTGGGGACCCCGCAACGATCGGGGTTGAGTTTTATGCGGAACCGTCGGAGGTTCGCAAAGGTTTCTTCCAGGTCGGCGACGAGGTCACCGGCCTTTCCCGACTTGACGACGATGTCGTCCACGTACACCTCGACGTTACGGCCGATCTGGTCTTGAAGCAGCGTACATCTGGTTGGTATGTCGCGCTGCGTTCTTCGATCGGAAGGGCATAGTTCAATGTGAGCAGCCGAGCGGAGTGATAAAAGAGGTCGCGGCTGGTCGGACTCTTTCATCGAGTTGGTGGTAGCGAGTAGGCGTCTAGGAACGAGAGCGACTCGCACCCAATGGAATCAATGACTTGGTCGATCCGTGGCAAGGAAAATGGTCCTTGGGACATGCCTTGTTCGAGCACTGTAGTAGTCGACACACATCCTCCATTGCGGGACTTCTTTTTACAAGGACGGATTGGCAAGCCACTCGGGGTGGCGTGCCTCTTTACAAATCCGCCTCTAAAAGCTTGGCTACTTCTTCCCCTATGAGCTGCGTTTTCCTCGTCGAAGCAGCGCGGTGGCTGACCGAGCGGGCGCCAGTCGGATGTTCGAGGTGTGCTCGGCGACCTCCTTGGGATGCCGGCATATCGGAGGTTTTCGGCGAGACATCCGATTTGCGGAGAAGTCGGCAAGCGTCTTCCTATTTGGCGGGGAGGCGGACCCTACCCGCACGGTCTTGGCAGTCTTGGGATCGTCGCGATCGCCGTGTCCTCCGCGACTCGAAGGACCCGAGTCCCGACTTCTTTGGAGCCGGGACTGAGTCGGAGGCCCGCCTCCCAGAGTTCTTGAGCTCGGCGGACGCGATGACCGCCGAGGCTAGCTCGCAATTGCCTTTCGCAGTTGAAAGCTTCTTTGGAAGGATGAGGACACGGTGATGATGCCCGTGGCCGGGATCTTCACCAGTGCGTGTAGTTGGGGACCGCCATGAACTTGGCGTAGCATGGCCTCCCAAAATAGCGTGGTAGGAACATAAACCCCACCACCTCGGCGAGGATCTCGGTCGGAAGTTTTGGGTCCTCCGAAGAGACAGGCGGTCGACCCGCCCGGAGGTAGGCTTGGCGGCGAGACGCACCGTGGAAGGCGCCTTGCTCGGACGCCAGGTCGGCGGGGATGCCCAGGCGTCGAGCGTCTCAACATCTGAGATGTTGAGGCGCCGCCGCCATCCATGAGGACTTTGGTGAGTAGCCCGACCCTCACGATGGGTCGACGGCAGTGGGTACCTTTCCGGTGCGGAACATGGTCGGGGTGGTCCGTCCGATCAAAGGTGATCGGGGTCTCCGACCAGCGGAGGTAGTTTGGGACCGTGGGGGTCACCGTGTGCACCTCGCGGTAGGCGAGCTTCTGCCGGCGTTTGTCGGCGTAGCTATCCGGCCCGCCGAAGATCATAAGGCATCCGTCGGGCTCTGGGAACCCGGCGTCGGCCTTATCTGGTCCGAACTCGGCGTCGGGTCGCGCTTCTTTCCTCTGGCCCGCGGCTGCGTGGGGTTTCCGGAGAGGAAGCGCCTCAGGACCTCGCAGTCTCGGTATTTGTGCTGTCGGGTACCCGTGGTTGAACACGGCTATCCATCGGTTTCTGGTGGTCGGATTCTTTGCGCGCGCCGCTTGTCGGGCGTTAAGCGGCTGCGACCGTGTGGTGCACAATGGACTGCCTTTCCTTCGCCTCCGTTTGTCGGCGTGGTGAGGCCTTGGCCGGCTTCGGGCTGGGCTCTCGCTTGGTCTTTGCCTTATCGAAGATAGCCCCCCCGCCTCCTCGCCGAGGCGTGGTTGGTGGCGATGTCGGCGAGTCCTTGGTGGTCTGGGTTTAAAACAACCCACTTGTGGACCAAGGCTCGCATGTGGTGCCGTGAATGAATGCCCTAACGACGTCGGCGTCGCCGATGTCGGGAGTTCATTACCTTTGGGAGAAGCGCGGATGTAGTCGGGCGTTTCTCGGCCGCCGCTTGCGGCTCTTCAGTCGAAAGAGTTCCCGGGGGCTTATCGTGCCACGAAGTTGCCGATGAAGAGCGTTCTTTAGGTCGGCCAGTTCTTGATAGTCGTGAGCGGTACTCGAGCGAGCTCGGCCGAGTCCGCCAAATAGAGGGGAGGTCTTGAATAGCGAAAAAGGTCATTAGTGGCCCCGGCCGACAATGGCCGTAATCTTCTAGCCAAACGCGGGTTAAATCGCCCGCGTACTTAGTGATGTTGGTGGTGCGGAAGCGGGCGGGAAATCCGCGGCGGATCTCCGTGAGAATGCTGAGGGCCGGGCCCTCTGAGGTCGAGGCTGCGATCGGCGGCGCATATCAGCGACTTGGCGAAGCAGTCGCGACGTCGACCGCTCTTCTTCGGCGTCGAGAGTGTCGCGGCGATCGTAGTGTTGTCCAAAACGACGGCCGGAGCGAGGGAAGCCTGGGGCGCTCTGGGCTGGGCGGCTTTCTCCGACTCATGGCGGATCGCTTTGACGGCCGAATGAGACCCCACGCTGGGTGCGAGGCGGTGCATGTTGTCTCGGCGGGCGCTCTACCAGCTCCGGAGGTCTTGGTGGCGGCCCCGCCTCGAGTCCGTCGGGCTCGGGGATGCCGTGAACAACATTGCGACCTTAGCGAAGTTTTAGCTCGGAAGGAAGCACGGTCGTTCACGGCTCTTCCTCCATCTGTTGTTGCACTCTGCAGCGCGCATGATGTGCACTGCGACTTGCTATGCTGGTAGCGTTAGCTCGGCCTGGTTGGTCGACCGTGCCTTACCAAGTCTGCCGCGCCGCGGCTCAGCTCATTGTTGGCGGGCTGGTCGGGTGGACTTGGGACGATCCATACAGTCGTCTTCTTTGGGCACGCCTCCGGCCGGAGCCCGGTGGCGGTCCTCTTGACTTGGGGAAATGGCGGCGATTGATCGCTCACGCCGCCACGTTACATTCTCGGGTGTAGGGCTCCTCCGAGGCTTGCTCGAAGTCGGAACGAGCCGCCGTCGGTGGAGCTCTCCAAGATCTCGTGGATGGAAACCGTGGCGTAGCCACCATAGCCACCAAACCACAGTCTTGGAGGCGGAGGCATCGCCAGGCAAAGCGAAAGCCAGCTTCCGGGAGGCGGCGCTGCGTCTGTGGGGCGTCGGCTTGGAGCGGGGCGAGGGCCTCGAGTGAAGGTTGCCGAGGGTGTGGATGACGTGCGCAGCACCCGCGAAGCTTGGCCTGGGGCGTGACGAGGCGGTGAGCTCTCCGTCGGACCGGGCGATGAAGTCGAGGATCCAAGCGGATTCGGGTCAGCGCGGCGCACCGTTGTCGACGAAGAATCCATCGAGAAGCAAAATGGGGTCCGGAGATCGTGGTGGCGCGCTAGGGCCTACTGGCGCGCTAGCTGCGGTGTTTCGAGAACCGCAAGTTGATAGCACTTTGGTGTCCCGATCTTTTCGATGAGGCGATAACCCGATTTGGAGGAATTGACTTTGACGATTCGACTACAACGTCTGACGACGATCGCCTTAGCAATCGCTAAACCAACTCCGGAGGTTATTGATCTTGCCGTTAGCACGATCAACTTTGAACACGAGGTTCGATTCCTGCATGCAACCGAAGAACAAGCAAGAACAATGGTAAAGCAATCTGAAATTGCGAATATGAATGAAAGATTGATAAGGTGGGGTTCTGAAACAAGGAGCTTCTTAGGTAATTTGTTGAGCACGTCTGGAAGACTCAAAATAGTAGCAATGGCTAAACTATCAAATAAACAAAACCCAAGTCCTAGATGAGGGTTTGGGTGGTTATTTATACTAGAGGAGCAGGAGGGGCCTTCCATAGTAAAGGAAATCTAATACAACTCAAATCCAAAACACCAAGTCTTCTTTGACTCGAGTTTGACTCGGACTGGAAAAAGCAACGTGTGGTTTTAGGCAGTTTCGGACGCATCTGAAGGAATTTTGAGGTGGGGCCGGATCCTTTGGAAAGTAGACTCTGAGATCTTTCAAACGTGTACTCATGGGCCTCCAGACTCCTCCGGAATCAAAAGTTATGGCACTTTAAACTCAGTGCTGTTTCTGAGTTCGAATTGGACTCGAACTCGGACTGAAAAAGTGTTCCGGATTGTTTTGCGTTTTCCCGCTGACTCGAAGGGAATTTTGAGGTGATCTTAGATCCGTTTGAAAGAAGACGACCAGGGCTTTCGTTCTTGTACTCATAGACCTCCAGAAGCCTTCTAGAACAAAAGTTATGGTCGTTTGAAGTTGATGCTGTTGCGGAGGCCGAATCCGCGAATTTGCTGATTCAAGTCCAACTTGCATATGATGATTGTGCTTTATGCTTGGCATTTGGAGGTTCTTCTCCTTGGTTCCTAAGGACAATAAGATCATCACAAGAATTAAACAGCATTCCATTCATATTATCACTAATGGGAAGGCTTTGGAGCGCATTCACTGATAACTAAACTGTGTCTCTGTGAGCTCGAATAACCGGTCCTTGTATAATAGCAGCGAGTTCAAATTGATGTGTAGATGTGGTTGTATCCATGGAAGTGATGTCCTCATCATCCTCCCTTCTTGCATTTGAGTCGTCCTCGACTCATGCTCACCTTTTGCTCATCTTCAGCACAAAACATTCTCATATAGGTCCTGTATTTATTTAAATAAAATGGTAGCTCCGCCTCTTTATATTTTTTAAGACAAAAAAAACATTTAGAGGATTCACCAGATAATTATCCACATAGCTCAACACTTCTTTCCAGCATATTATGACTTGATGAATGCTAGCACTCTTGATGCTTTCTCCCTCTTTGAAGGAAACCGTTCTCGGTTTTGGACAAAAGCTGGAAGCAAGCAACCAACAAAAAAACGTGTACAGGCGTAGATGTATATATCCCATATTTCATTGTTCTTTTGGATTCGCGGTGTGTTATTTTCAAAACAACACATGAGAAATCAGATTTAAGCAAAGCACCTTTCCTCATAATTACGCGGTCGATTTGTGGTTATAAGTGAAGCATATAACATCAATATTAGCATGATTTAGTTTGCAACTTGATTTGCAAATATAAGTAAAACACATATCTATTCCTGACCTTTGATAAAGAATACTCATGTTTTGTGAGCCGCATTCAATAACATGTTTTGTGGGCAAAACAACAAGTTCTGGCATCAAGTATGGCTCATTCATGTTATCAAATTGTAAACAAGCAAAATCAAGCCATTCCAATAATGGTGACACAATTTTAATTGGCTTCCACGCATCAACTACGACATGTTGATTTGTAATACAAGTTAATGTACTAAAATTCGAACAATGTGGCAGCAAACTATGGGTATCACACTTATTAGGAAAATTTGATGGAGCCTCAAATGAAACAAGTTGTTGCTTACAACTAGAATTGCCCAAAATAGCAAGCTTCAATTCATCCTTTGGTGTCCCGATCTTTCGATGAGAGCGATAACTTCGATTTGGAGGAATTGACTTTGATGATTCGACTACAACGTCTGACGACGATGCGCCTTAGCAATCGCTAAACCAACTCGGAGGTTATTGATCTTGCCGTTAGCACGATCAACCTGAACACGAGTTCGATTCCTGCATGCAACCGAAGAACAAGCAAGAACAATGGTAAAGCAATCTGAAATTGCGAATATGAATGAAAGATTGATAAGGTGGGGTTCTGAAACAAGGAGCTTCTTAGTAATTTGTTGAGCACGTCTGGAAGACTCAAAATAGTAGCAATGGCTAAACTATCAAATAAACAAAACCCAAGTCCTAGATGAGGGTTTGGGTGGTTATTATACTAGAGGAGCAGGAGGGGCCTTCCATAGTAAAGGAAATCTAATACAACTCAAATCCAAAACACCAAGTCTTCTTTGACTCGAGTTTGACTCGGACTGGAAAAAGCAACGTGTGGTTTTAGGCAGTTTCGGACGCATCTGAAGGAATTTTGAGGTGGGACCAGATCCTTTGGAAAGTAGACTCCGAGATCTTTCAAACGTGTACTCATGGGCCTCCAGACTCCTCCGGAATCAAAAGTTATGGCACTTTAAACTAAGTGCTGTTTCTGAGTTCGAATGGACTCGAACTCGGACTGAAAAAGTGTTCCGGATTGTTTTGCGTTTTCCCGCTGACTCGAAGGGAATTTTGAGGTGATCTCAGATCCGTTTGAAAGAGGACGACCAGGGCTTTCGTTCTTGTACTCATAGACCTCCAGAAGCCTTCTAGAACAAAAGTTATGGTCGTTTGAAGTTGATGCTGTTGCGGAGGCCGAATCCGCGAATTTGCTGATTCCAAGTCCAACTTGCATATGATGATTGTGCTTTATGCTTGGCATTTGGAGGTTCTTCTCCTTGGTTCCTAAGGACAATAAGATCATCACAAGAATTAAATAGCATTCCATTCATATTATCACTAATGGGAAGGCTTTGGGCGCATTCACTGATAACTAAAGCGTCGCATGTGAGCTCGAATAACCGGTCCTTGTATAATAGCAGCGAGTTCAAATTGATGTGTAGATGTGGTTGTATCCATGGAAGTGATGTCCTCATCACAAGTGAATTTTGTAAGTCTGGAGGGCAGCGTTCCGTTCCTCGAATGGTTAGACCCCCAAGAGAGAGAAAGAGGTCGGGGTTTATCTTGGTTCGGGCGAATGTCCCTACTCCGAGTCAGCGTGGTGGTGCGTATTTGTATTGATCTTGATGAGCTCGTCGGGTTACAAGCGAGGCTGCGAGCTCCTCGCGTCGATAGTCGGATGAGGAGCTAAGAACACGAAGGGTTGGCGCTCGAGGTGTGCTCGAGCTATCGTATGTGAGGCTCTTCCCCTTTTGCGCTTCGTGTGTGGGTGTGCCCTTTGGAGGCGGGCCTCCCCTTATATATCCGGGAAGCTGGTTACATAGGCGTGTAAGGAAAAATGGATGGGGCTCCGGCGCTACCGAGTCTGGTCTTCGCCTCGGCGTCTGGTCTTGGACTTGACGTCGGCCGGTGGTTGTTGGCCTGCGTCGAGTCGGTGAAGGCTGGCTGGCGAGGGCGTGGTCCGCCCTCAGGAAACGGCGTGCTGCTCTCTGTGGCTTGTCGGCGCCGACATCAGGGGTGTTAGCTTCGGGGATTGCTTGGGAAGGCGCGGCCTCCCTCTCTGTCTGGTCATCTTTGAAGTGCCGCATCGATGGGGTGGGTGGCGGGTCGGACGCCAGCCGATGATTTGAGGCGGCTTGTTGTGAGTGGCTCGAGCTCGCCGATGCTCTCGGCCGTCAGGCTTCATGGGTCGGGGCACCTCCAGTCGATATCATTTGTAACTTGGCGCCTAATAGAACGCTGGTCGAGCTATCTCTTGGGGTCGGCGAGGCCTTGGGCCCCGGGTTTAAAAGCAGATGGCGCCCATGTACCTTTCCTGGGCCGCTGGGGATACCTGTGTGTCGTGTATCCGTCAATATGTCTTCTTGATTTTTTTAATATATTCTAACGGATTTTAGCCGTTAGTGCGATTTATTTGTTTAACGCTATTATTTATTTTTATTTTAATCTCAGGACAAAATCGTTGTCAACAGATGCCCCCTCGAGGTCTGGATGCGAAAAAATATTTGTTTTCGGATCTAGAGCTCGACATATGATTCACATTTTTTTTTGTCAAATATATATTACGTATATTTTGTGTCTTTTGTACACATGTATTTTATATGAACACATTTTTGTGAAATGTTCATACATGGCTTACGCCGACATACCCACGTTTGTTTTAGTTATATACTGATATTCGGATTTGGGTCCTCAGTCTGTTTCTAATATTCGAGAGTTTTTTTTTTCATCACAGTTTAGGCTCGTAAGGATTTGGAGCTGCTTGTTTTTATTGCACCATAGTTTAGGCTCGTAAAGATTTGGAGGTATTTTATTTACCACAGTTTAGGCTCGTAAGGATTTGGAGCATCTTTTTTTTAAAAAAATTGTATACCACAGTTTAAGCTCGTGCGGCTTGGAGCGTCTTCATTATTTTTTCCATTGTACACCACAGTTTAGGCTCGTACGGCTTGGAGCATCTCTTTTTTTTATATTGTATACCACAGTTTAAGCTCGTGCGGCTTGGAGCGTCTTCATTATTTTTTTTTCATTGTATACCACAGTTTAGGCTCGTACGGCTTCGAGTAGCTTTATTTATTTATTTATTTATTTTATATATACCGTAGTTTAGGCTCATACGGTTTGGAGCATTTTTTTTACTTTTACCACAGTTTAGGCTCGTAAGGAATTGGAGCATCTTTTTTTTATATACCACAGTTTAGGCTCGTACGGCTTGGAGCGTCTTTTTTTTTTGTATACCACAGTTTAGGCTCGTACGGCTTGGAGCGTCTTTTTTTTGTACACTACAGTTTAGGCTCGTACGGTTTGGAGCGTCTTTTTTTTTATACCACAGTTTAGGCTCGTACGGCTTGGAGCGTCTTTTTTTTGTACACCACAGTTTAGGCTCGTACGGCTTGGAGTAGCTTTATTTATTTATTTATTTTATATATACCGTAGTTTAGGCTCATACGGTTTGGAGCATTTTTTTTACTTTTACCACAGTTTAGGCTCGTATGAATTGGAGCATCTTTTTTATATACCTGATTTAGGCTAAATGCGGCTTGGGCGTCTTTTTTTGTATACCACAGTTTAGGCTCGTACGGCATGGAGCGTCTTTTTTTTTGTACACTACAGTTTAGGCTCGTAAGGAATTGGAGCATTTTTATTTTAGCTTTTACCACAGTTTAGGCTCGTAAGGAATTGGAGCAACTTTTTTTACTTTTATATGCCATATTTTAAGCATAATAGCGCTTTAGGAATTTTCCATTTATCGGTGGTGGAGAATATTCGCCATCTGGAGAAATAACCTTATATGCGCCATTCGAATAAACTTCTTTTATGATGTAAGGGCCTTCCCATTTAGGCTCAAATTTCCTTGCATCCTTAAGTGTAACATTCATGGGACGAATAACAGCGAGAACTAAATCTCCCTCTTTGAATGACCTTCTTTTAAAGGCGTTTATCAAAAGCTTGAGACATTCTAGCTTTGGTATGCTTCTAAATTTTGTAATGCTTGAAGTCGTTTCCCTCAAGCCTTTCTAACTCTTCAAAGCGTAATTTAACGGCTTCCTCCTCCGAGAGTTTTTCATGCATAACGACTCTCAAAGAATTAATTTGTACTTCAATGGTAAAACCGCTTCCCTCCATATACAAGGGAGTAAGGGGTCATTCCGGTTAGTGTGCGTGTTAGGTTCTATATGCCCACAAGGCTTCAAGTAGCTTTTCATGCCACTCGTTTGTTCTTTGATACCACCTTTTTAATAATTTGCAAGGGTCTTATTAAATGCCTCCGCTTGTCCATTGGTGATGCATTATCTGTTGAAGAAAAGTGGTGCTTTATCTTGAATTTGGCACACAATCTTTCTATCTGTCGATGGGGGCGGGTGATCCGATCTTTTGGTGAGATGATGATCGTCGATTTGGGTGTGTTGATGGCACGAATTTAGGGCTTCCTACCAGCAGGTCGGGGAGCTTCACAATCGCAATGCCAATCCTCACAGATACAAGATCCAAGCGATCAAAAGTTCCTCGCAAGAAATCGAGAACCGCAAGAACAAAGTATGAAGCAATCTGGAAATATGGTATTGAAATCAAGAACAAGTTGAGGTTACTTTTTCTCGGCTCAAGGCGGTCTAGTCGACACGCAGCGCAAACACGAGGAGGGGCGCACACGGGTCTACCAAACACAACAAAACCTAAATGACCACGTCTGACGGTGGGGCATTATATAGGGTGGAGACTAGACTTGGGGCGCCCAAATTAGGGTAGGCCACCACCCTAAGGTCGGCCACCATGCAACCCTAACCATACATGGGCCATAAGCCCAAAAATAAGGTGGCGCAGCACCTGGAATTTCTATCCCGTGAGATTGTTCTGTGATTTCCTGTCGCTCCAGAAGGAATTTGGCCTTGGGACCAGATCCATTGGAAAGGTTATCTCGATACCTTTCAAGCGGATGGTCGCACACTAACGGAGTCCGGGAGCAAGAGTTATGTCCGTTTGAAGTACTGCTGCTCCTGGGCGGCCGAACCGGACTTGGAGACAGGTGGGCTTGATCTTGGGCCTTCCTTGGCGTGTGGGCTGTCCTCGATGGGTGTTCTTGACGTGCTGGTCTAGCAAAGGTGGTTGAAAAGGTCTTGCTTCCGGATTAAGCCCTCCAAGCATCGTAGACGAAGTAGCGGCCGAAACAGCGACGGTCGGGGACGAAGGGGCAGCGGTTGTATCCTTGGTTGTGATGTCCTCATCATCGTCTATTTTTAAAAAGTGTCCCATTATCAGACATAATTCGAGATGGGACACCAAAACGGTATATAAGATGAGTTCTTATGAAAATTTCTACATTTTCAGCGTTAACTTCTCTCAATGGTATAACTTCGCCCATTTAGAGAAATAATCGATTCTTTGCAAGAATGAATTTATGTCCTTTGGATGATGGTGGTTGGATTTGTCCGACTACATCCATTCCCCACATTTCAAAGGGCCAAGACATACTTGTAGGATGTAGTGGTTCATGGGGTTGATGGATGAAATCAGCATGTACTTGACATTCATGGCACCTTTTTGCAAATTTTATAGAATCTTCAAACATTGTAGGCCAATAATAACCTAGGCGTTTTAATTGATAGTGCAATTTAGGACCAGATTGATGTTCACCACAAATTCAGCGTGTACTTCATTTAATGTACATTACTTCATTTCCCGCAAGGCAACGCATCAAAATGCCATCATATGAACGCCGATAAAGCGTATCATTTATACATGTGTAATGGATTGACCGCTTTCGGATTCTAGACCTTTCGCAAGAATCCAAAGGTAAATATCCATGGAGTAAATAATCAAGAAAGGGAGTTCTCCAATCTCCTATTTCAATTTCACAAATATCTGTTGTCATTGCTACAGAGGTTATTGCTTCTTCTTCATCAGTGAGAACAGGCAGGATTCTTCGCTCCTCCGTGCACATCAATTGTTGCACGAATTTAATGACATGCTAGCAGCTAAACTCGCCAAAGCATCACCATCTCATTTTGGCTTACGACGATATGCTGAATATTTAAACTAGCGAACATAGACATAAGCTCTTTTGCTCTAAGAAAATATGGCATTAATTCCTTTTTCTTTACCATGTAAATACCCAAAAGTTGGTTAACAACTAATTGAGAATCACCATACAGATAAGCGTGTCTAATCCCATATTTAGAGCCATCTCAAGTCCAATAATGAGGGCTTCATATTCAGCGGAATTATTTGAAACCGCCGAGGTTAAAGTAAATGAATATGGAATTATCCCCCACTAGGTATAACAAAATAACACACCTTTACTTTTGAATGCCGACAAAGCACCATCAAAATACATTTGCCATGTTGAATTCATGGTGATGTGACCAATACTTCTTCATCGGTAAGTCATCATCGATGGGGAAATCATCGGGGATGGGTGTGTGCTGAAGAAAATCTGCGAGCTTGTCCTTTTGTGGCCTTTTGTGTACGAACACAATATCGAATTGTGACGGGAACATCGCCCATTTAGCCAACCTTCTGACAGAACCATTTTATGTAAAATATCTGAAGGATCTGCTCTTGAAATAAGGTGTACCGGTATGTTCTAGCATATAGTGACGAAGCTTTTGTCTTTGCAAAAACCAGCGATAGGCATATTTTTTCCATATCTGGATAATTGCATTGGCTCCCACAAGGGTGCGGTCGAGATAATATAAAGACATTTCTTTCCTGCATCATTATTTTGTGCCAAAAGAGCACCTAGTGATGTAGGCATGGCATTGTGTATAAAATTAGCAGGCGTCCTTTACCAGTGCACTCAAAAGCAGGGGATTTATCAAATATTTCTTTATATCTAAAAATGCATTTTGGCATGCTTCATCCTTGAAAAGGACACCTTTTTCATGAGACGAGAGAAAGGTTTGCATCTCCGGATAAATTTGAGATAAATCTCCTAATATATGCTAAATGGCCCTGGAGACTCTTCAACTTATGAAGGTTCTTTGGTGGTGGCATTTTGACGATCGCCTTAATTTTAGTTGGGTCAATCTCGATACCACGCTTTGTAACTATAAAACCAAGAAATTTTCTAGAAGATACCCCAAAAGCACATTTCATTGGATTCATTTTCAAATTATGTTGTCTAAGGCGTTCAAAGACTATAGCGAGATGTTTTAAGTGATCTCTTTCATGTTTTGATTTCACGATAATGTCATCTATGTAACATTCAACGATGACATGCAATAGTCCATCAAGGACAATAGTCATAGCTCTTTGATATGTTGCGCCAGCATTTTTAAGTCCAAAAGGCATAATAACTCTATAACAAAATATGCCTTTAGGTGTTCGGAATGCTGTTAATTCTTCATCTTCTGGTGCCATTTTATTTGATTATAACCAGAATAACCATCCATAAAAGAAAATATTTCATGTCCAAGAGTAGCATCAATGAGTATTTGAGAGATAGGTATCGGAAAATCATCTTTCGGACATGCCTTATTTAAATCTCTAAAATCTACACATACGGGTTTGCCCATTTTTCTTTTTGCGAGGAACAATATTGGAAAGCCACTTTGGATATTTGACTTCCTAATAAATCTAGCTGCTATGAGCTTATCGACTTGGCTTCTATTTACGGAAGTATGTAAATTCGAAATCTCCTTTGTGGTTGTTTGGGGTGGAACATCTTCTTGCCTGACTAGTCGATGTCTGCTACTCTTGGATCTAAGCTGGCATTTCTTCATAAGTCCAAGCAAACACATCTCTATTTGCGAGAAAGAAATTCACAATATTCTTCTTTACTTTCCTTAGATAGATGTTTGCTAATAAAGATAGGGCGAGGATTTTCGAGTGTCCCAATATTGATTTCTTCTAGCTCATCAATGGTAGGTGATTGCCATCTTCCATTTCTTGGAGATGCTACCGTCATGTCTATAAACTCAGCTGAGGTCATACAGACCTCATAGCCCAATCCATATCTCTTTTCTTCTATTATTTGATCCTCATGCAAAGCTTCAAGTTGCGCTTGAGACAACATCTTTTCGAATGGTGCAAGCTGCCCCCGGCCATCACATAAGGAAGGGCCGATGAAAATATCATAGCCCATTTTCTGCATCATATAAAGGACTTTGTTGTCATATAAAGAAATAGGCAACAACTCATCATCTTTATTTGATAAAGAAATTTGTGCAGCAACTCTATTTTTATTTGTGCTAGAATTGTGCAATTGTTTTCGTGCTTGTTTTATTTTGTGTTGTACCAAGGGAGGTAAGGGTGTCGGAAATTTAATACCTTTATTAGAGGATGATTTACTCACGACACGAAATATTGGATCTCCTTTCTTCCTTTGGTGACTTGGTATATATTGATATATCTTTTGATGTGATGAAGATTAGTGACATCTTTCTTTCTGAAATCTAACTCTGGCATGAACAACGGCTTTGGCTTATGAACTTTATCGATAGGCTCAAAGTAGAATTTTGCATCGGCATATAAAGACTCACCACCGTGAGCGGCTTTTTATCGACAAATATTCGCATTGTCTCTCTGGTGATCTTTGAACTTGATGCATTGATGGAGTGTAGATGGTACAACTTGATTTTCATGCAACCATGGACGCCCAAGTAAAGCATTATATGAGGTAACGCATCAATCACATGAAAAATCACATGTGTGTATAGTGTTTCTAACTTCAAAACCAAAGATATAGTACCCATAGCTTCTTGTCGGTGATTGAAGCCATGAATAATCACATTAGCCTTGCTCGGTCTCCTTTGGAATACCCTATTCTTTTTAAAATGCATAAAGGTAATAAATTTATAGCAGATCCACCATGTATCATTATTCGATTGACGGGCAACTCATCAATCTCACCAAACATGAGTAACGGTCTATTGTGCTTTTTTGAACCTAATAGCAAATCCTCATCGGTGAATGTCATATTTAAAACCTTAGTTAACTCGGTTTCTGCTTGAGATACCTCCACTCTATAATCCTCGGGGAATGAGAGTGCCGTAACAAAAGCTTTGCGTAAGTCAGATGAAAGACACAGAGCATCATACACAGAAAGCATAGCTGGTATTTTCTTCAAGTGAGAAATTACATCATACTTGACTGACATATTAGGGCTAGAGTCAGCCGTTTCATTTGGGATTACATCTTTAGTTTTTGGATCTCTTTTTGGTGGAGGGCGAGGTTCACTAGTTGGCGACGACCTAAGTTGAACTTGGTCAACTTCTGGAGATTCCTCTTCAGTGAAATGAAGAGAATCATCATCATCCTCAAAAACACCGATGGTGAGAACGTTGAACCCTTCATGAGGACCGCTCGCATGCTTTGTTAATTTTTTGGCTACTTTTGACATGGAGCGCGGATCCTCGCCTTGTGCTATCATTTGTCGCACTGCGTGGGTCCCTGACCGCAATTGTCCTCGATCTTGGATTCTTCGAAAAGTTGATGGATTGAGCCTTGCGGCATGGATTCCTCGATGGAAAGCTTTTCTTTTAAGTTGAGTGGTGTATCTCTGTTGCTGACCATAGTATGGTGTATGGCCTGAGAAAATCATAGGAACAAACTCAGACTCAAGAGTCAGCATTGTTTGATTATGAGCTGGCGTCATATTTGAAAATGCAGAACTCACCAAGTCTTCTTGAAAGGTGGCGACGTTTGCTGTAGCCATTTTCTTTCCTTTCTTCATGCTTTTAAGGAGGTCTGCATCAATTGTCCCTTCCTCAATCAATTTTTGGATTATGTTTTTCACCACAAAGCAATCTTTAAGTGTATGACCCAAGATGCGATGATAGTGGCAATAATTTGGCTCATTAAAATTGCAAACTTCTTCGGGTCTTTTTGGGTTTGGGAGCTCTATGAGGTTTAACTCCCGTAATCCCATAAACAAATCTTCTACTTCTTCATTTGGGAAAGAATACTCTCTGTTTTGACGCTCACTAAGAGTTGGTCTCCTGCGAGCCTGTGTTCCTTTTTGATCTTGGTTTCGCATGGCAACCCCACCAGCTTGAATTTTTGGAATTGTTGTTGTTGTTTCCATTGCTTGCACTTGCTTTGGTTTGGTAGGCAACTTATCACGTTGGCCCCCTTTCTCCATCGGCTTGGTGAATGTTTTTATTCGACGCGCTACATGTTGCATATAATTTTCAATATCTGTAGCTTTGGAGGCTAGCTCTTCAAAAGTAATGGGCCGCACACCTTGCAAATAAACAGCCATGTCAGGGCACAGATTATTCATGCACATCCGCACCGCTTCAGGCTCCGTAATTGGCTGTGGGCAATGGAGGCTTAAATTTCTCCACCTATTAATGAAATCAGCAGCTTTTTCGTTTGTTCTTTGCTCTGTTTGAGTTAACTCGGTGATGCCCACTGTTCTTTGAGTGCTATAAAAGCGCTCAAGAAATGAATCTTGCATGTGCTCCCATGTCTTGATCGATCCTGGTGCTAACTTGCTGTACCATGTGAAGCGAGGCCGGACAATGTTTGCACAAATTGTCATGGGAGAAGTGCTCCATTGTGAGTGTGTCTGGCATGTTGCAATAAAATGAGCTATATGCTCATGAGGCGATCGATCCCATTAAACTTCTTGAATTGTGGTTGGCGGTAATTGCTTGGGAAGGGCACCATGTCGACATCCGGTGGATATGGTTTAACATATCTGGGCGCATCGAGTAATGAGTTTGCATGTATTGAGCTTTAACTCCTCGGTGATCATCTTTTGGATTGCCGAGGCTAATTAGGGCAATGATTGATGGTCGTGATGACTTGCGAGCGTGTCTCTCATTGTCTCGGCTTGCATTAGCTACTTGGTCGCGTGAAGCAGCCAATTCATCTTCTTTTTGTTGAAGTGCAGCTGTGAGTTGAGCCAACTGCTCATCGACTGAACGAGTTTCGTTTGCTGCAAGAACTTGTTCTACGTGACTCGGTTTAGAGTTACGAGCACGGCTCATAAGCCTTTAAAGTATGTGGGCGATTATTTTTGGAGCGAAGAGGAATCACTATATAGGGATTATGAGACCCTAAGTAATTCAAATCATGCTCTTCATTACGAATTTGTTTGACTCTGAGTTCTGGGGCGATGGCCGTTACAACATTTTTGGGCCTTCTTTCTTTTGAAGTGTGTTGAGGTAGACGGCGCTTCACTAGTGTTATCCGCCACTTCAGTGACCCCAACTGGCATCGCATGAAGCACCTCAAATGTGTTGTTTGAGGCCCTTTTTCGAGTTGGCCAAGGAGCCATTGTCGTTGTCGCTTTCTTCGGTGTGCTTGTTGGCCTCATCACCACTTGATTCTTGCCACCATGACTTGACGAAGAGGGGTTTACCCCTTGGATCTTGCTGCAGTTGGAATTAGCTCTTATTGCCATCTCCCTCTGCTTGTATGCTGCTCGCTTTGCACGAACACGGGAAGCTCGGTTGACATATCCTTGTCGACGGGGATTTTGCTTGATGAACTCTTCATATTCTGGCCACCTAGCAAGAACTTCCGCTTGCCGTGTCATAGCGCCCTCAACATCATTTGCAGATGAGGACACACCTGGAAGTATTTCACTTAAAGTCTGGTAGATGCTTCGTGTGATGTATGCATCGAGGGCCTCATTCCTTCTTGTACAAATCCTCGGGCGGTTTTTCCTTGTCTTGTACCACATGATGTTACCCACATGCTGACGTTGATGGCCTGCCATGATAGGGTCAATTGCCACGGAAAATCAACCCATGCACGATGAACATTACGTTGGCGGCAGCGATGCGTGATGGAAAAGCGAGCTTTGAAATGAGGGTAGTCGATTTGGGATTGATGATGATGACGAAGGATCTGGTGTAGCCATTGGATCCACATGGCCCTTCTTGACATCATTAGGAGTGAGGTACACTCCCGCCATCTGGCGTCGCTCATGTCGGTTTAGGACACGGCCGCTAGATTGGTAGGCTTGTGAAGGATGAACTCGGTCGTCGGCCGAAAGCTGCGTTTGTCGCGTGTGATGCTCCTTCTTTGGATGATGATGCATCACCCACCGATCTTCTGAACTTCCCTTGTTCACGAGTTGTTGATGGCGGGGTTGGTTTAGCACCACTTGCCTTTTCTTCGAAGCGATGACCGGCCCTCCTCCCATCTTGGAAGATGATGCCCCTAATATACTTAGGGCAGGTTTTGATGAGCTTGCCCCGATCGTTTATGGCGGTGCAGGGGAGTTCACGCTTGATGCGATGATGCGCTTGCCCTCAATATTGGGAATGCATTTACCCCCCATGTTATGGGAGGCGTCGATGGAGAAGTCGCCCCTTTCTTCTTGGAAGTTGATGGGGAAGAGGTGACCGATTGTTCACGTGGCACTTTCTTCGGTGGGCCTGTCCGTTTTGCACAGATAGGCCACTCACCAAGTGTTGCACGACGGAACCTTGCCGGTGACTCATGGCTTGCAGGCTTGGCACGCGCTGCTTTTGAAAAGCCAGGAGGAACCGAGCCATAGGAATCAGCCTCGCGCACATTTAGGTGCTGATTTTGTGAAGCGGCTCTTGAAGCTTTTGCGGCAGCCCTCATCCTCCTTTTGGCTGACTTGGATAGGACCGGGATGAACCCCTCCTGACGTGCAGAAGTCACTTCATGTTCATGGTTCGCTGCGTCCGACGATGCAGCGGTGGTTAAATAGCGAACTTGCACTAGTGGTACCTTGAAAAGGCCCTTTGGCACATCCAGCCCTGATGATCAATGCATAGCGTGATTGAATTGTTGAACACGCTCCGCCATCCCTTTATATAAAGAAAACCATATGTTAGTTTTCCCGAATACATGTATATATTTTAGCGACATGCTTAATTTTACAACGTCACATGTTGCAACTTGGTGTTGGAATTCAAAGATGAGGGGAAAAGCATGTCCCACCGGGCGTGCCAGAATCTGATGATGGGGAAATGGGCGTGAACCCGTCTCCAACGTCATTAGAGACAAGTTGTTTAAATTTGATTAAATATGAGACTAAGAAATGTCAAACATCAGGTATCGCAGGTACATTACTTCCAGAATTCATACATTTACATAAAAATTCTGTTAATTACATCTCATTGAGAGAAAACACCTGATTAAGAATTCCAACATAAAGATTACACCAAATTGCAACATACGACATTACAAAAATATAAAAAGAAAGTCTTCAATCTTGGCGTCGCCGAATGCTTGCTCGGAGATATTTTAATTGTCTTCGCATTAATCAAATTTTGTTTAGTGAATAGAATTCATTTTGCTTTATCGGAACTTTACTCATTTTTTTTAATGGTCTATTATTAATTAACCACCAAATTATTTAGCCATGATTGTATCGGACTCACATATATATGGGCTATGATGATTTTTTATCAATGCATGCAGCCGACTGTATTTTGACTAAGTCATGCATGCTTGAATGGGCCTCACTAATTATCCTTCATAATTAAATGAAGAAAGTAATTAGCGTATGTACACTGCAACGCTTTGATTTATTTTAATTGCAGTCTACACGTATAGGGATGGATGTGCCTGACGGTTTGTGTGATTATTTTTCTTTGTGCGAATCTTCATGGGCTAATTGTGTAATTCAATTTCTTTTTAGCAATACCACTTCCCATTGTGTTGCATGCATGCATGTATTTGGAATGTAGTAGTCGTAGTGGACATGGGTTAGTGGTAATTATCTTTTGCTAATTTGAGTAATTGAAATGGTGGTTATCCTTTTGATCGTACCAGCCACGATGCTATTTTTTTTACCCATTTACCCATGATGCCACGATACATCCTTTTAGTGCTTCAACTACAGTTGCTTATTTGAGGACTTGCAGGCACTTTCTTAACTTCCATGCGGGCTTTTCTCAATTATTATTAATTAACTAATGGATACATTAATTAGTACATGCAAGGCTTAGGATCAGGTATTTATGCATGAATGCACCACTCCAACGTAACGTGGGATGATGTTTATATTTTATTCTCTTTTCTGTTCTCTTTCTTCACTAATTCAGTATTTACCTCATGCATGCATGAGCACAACTAATATGATGCATGGCCGTGGGCAAATGTGTCAGTATATCTTTATCCTATTTTTTGTTTTGGTCCATTTTACTACTCATGGCATGGTATTTGTAAATATGGAAACCATGTCTTGATATAACCACGCGGATATTAATTTGATTGACGATTTCTATGTACTATTTTCTTTTGCAACATATACCCGCTCATGATTCATTTCCACTTTAACGGACCGAATCAAAGAATCGGGGTCTTGAATCTTCTCCTCCCTAATTCGTTTCCATGCATAGGGACCGATACTAAGCAACGAAGATTTTGTATCTTCGCTCTCGTATCCGTATCCGCTACGGGACCGAACTAGCGAGTAAGGTCTTGAATCTTCTCCTCCCTAATTCGTTTCCATGCATAGGGACCGATATTAAGCAACGAAGATTTTGTATCTTTGCTCTCGTATCCGTATCCGCTCACGGGACGAACTAGCAGTAAGGTCTTGAATCTTCTCGTCCCTAATTCGTTTCCATGCATAGGGACCGATACTAAGCAAGCGAAGATTTTGTATCTTCGCTCTCGTATCCGTATCCGCTACGGGACCGAACTAGCGAGTAAGGTCTTGAATCTTCTCCTCCCTAATTCGTTTCCATGCATAGGGACCGATACTAAGCAACGAAGATTTTGTATCTTCGCTCTCGTATCCGTATCCGCTACGGGACCGAACTAGCGAGCAAGGTCTTGAGGAAAATACAACTTGACTTGGGCGGAGGAGGATGAGAGGTGACTTGGGTGGAGGAGGATGAGAGGTGACTTGGGTGGAGGAGGATGAGAAGAAGAAGAGCACTTCGGCTTGTATCATTTGATCAAGCCCAAATGTTAAGAAAGAACATGATTCTCACCTTCTTCCTTCTCCCAATGGCAGCGTGCTATTGCTCTCTGTTTTTTTTGGTTTCCTCTCAAATGTTTTTGCCTCTCAAGTGTTTGCTCTCCTCTCAAGTTTCTCTCCAATGATTTCCAACCAGCCTCCCTCTCTCTACCTTCCTCCTCTATTTATAGAGCCAGGAGGGAGGCTTTATAGAGGGAGTTACAGCAACTGTGCTTGTATGCGTGTAGCAGCACCCACGGCCACTTCTCTCCTGCACGTATGTGCACGCACGCTGCTCAACTTCCCTCCGCATTGCATGGCCGTCAACTCCTTTTACACGATGCGCTTGCATGCATGCGGCTCAACTTCCTCAGCGCCTCCGAACTACATGGTTGCGTGCGAGACGTGAAAATGTATACTCGACCATGCACGTACGTGGTTCAACTTCCCTCCGCTTGCGCGCTCCTTTTGCTCATATGTGCTTGCATGCATATGCGGGCATGTGGCTGAGATTAGCTAATGGAGAAATTGACTAGTACATGCCAGCCTTATCCACACATGCACTACGTGGGATTTTCTTTCCTTCCTTCTTTCTTTACTTAATGGATCCGCTAATTAATTACTTAAGCAAGGAATGGTTTAAATATATGCAGCCCATTATGCTATCGTTGGCTGACCGGTGGGGCCAATCAAGTAATTAGTTAGTTGATTAGAAAAGCTTTTAATAACTCATGCATGCGTGCACATGACCATGCATGGCGGCATGCTTGTATTCTTTCGGACGCAGCTAGCATAGCTCATGGCACCATTTTTTTTTTGTCGTAAATTAATTAACGATGTATAAATTATTTGGCTTGCAAGCTCTTAATCTGTGCACATATGTCTTCTTGATTTTTTTAATATATTCTAACGGATTTTAGCCGTTAGTGCGATTTATTTGTTTAACGCTATTATTTATTTTTATTTTAATCTCAGGACAAAATCGTTGTCAACACGCACTGGTGTTAATTTCATTTAAACCGGGATGCGAATAATTGGACTTTACGAAAGTTTGCCCCTAAGCGAATCACTCCGAAGACACACCGGATTGCCCTCGTATGTCTAGTCGGTCTTGTTGGAGCTTGTTTCGTTCTAATTCGCTTTAATGTTAATTTCATTCAAACCGGGATTTGCACATGTGGATTTTCTGAATGTTTGCACCGGAGCGAAACACTCCGAAAAAGCACCGGGATGCACTCCTATGTGTCGCCGGTCTCATTGGAGTTTGTTTCGCTCGATTTCGCACTGGTGTTAATTTCATTCAAACCGGGATCCGAACAATTGGACTTTATGAAAGTTTGCCCCTAAGCGAATCACTCCGAAGACACACCGGATTGCCCTCGTATGTGTAGTCGGTCTTGTTGGAGCAAGTTTCGTTCTAATTCGATTTAATGTTAATTTCATTCAAACCGGGAATTGCACATGTGGATTTTGTGAATATTTGCACCGGAGTGAAACACTCCGAAAATGCACCGGGTGGGACTCCTATGTGTCGCCGGTCTCATTGGAGCTTGTTTCGCTCGATTTTGCTTAGGTGTTAATTTCATTCAAACCGTGATCCGAACAAGTGGACTTTATGAAAGTTTGCCCCGAAGTGAAACACTCCGGAGACACGCCGGATTGCCCTCGTAATTGTTGTCGGTCTTGTTGGATCTTGTTTCGGTCGATTGTTCTTTGATGTTAATTTCGTACAAATCGAGATCCGAACAGGTAGATTTTGTGAAAGTTTGCACCAGAGCGAAACACTCCAAAAAAGCACCGGGTTGCACTCCTATGTATCGCCGGTCTCATTGGAGTTTGTTTCGCTCGATTTCGCACTGGTGTTAATTTCATTCAAACCGGGATCCGAACAATTGGACTTTATGAAAGTTTGCCCCTAAGCGAATCACTCCGAAGACACACCGGATTGCCCTCGTGTGTGTAGTCGGTCTTGTTGTGTGGGGAACCGTCCCCAGGACTCCACTGATTCACCCAACGCGTGGCATATCTCAAGTGAATCAAGGGAACCTCAGGCGTCCCGTGATTATACCCGTGTTGGTCACAGGATAGTTCGCCAACACGAGCATTCTCATCCAACAGTTGATATCACAACACATACATAATTAGCGGAAACATAAGCGTTATTACATACCAAAAGGAGGACTGCTGTCCATAACGACATATTTAAAGTTATTACATCAAGTAGCAGCGAAATCACAAGATAAACACAAAAGGGCCAGCATAGCGTGCCCCAAACCCTCGAGCAACCAAGCTGGGGCAAACGGCGACTAAGCGTTAGAACCATCGAAATCTGCCGGTAAAAGTCCCGGGTAATGTCTCATCCTCACTGCAGCAAGTGGACAATCCGATTGAGTACAAAAGTGTACTCGCACAATAATATACATTTCATGCTGATCTCTAGCTACATGTGGTTGATACATCAAGGAAGGCATAATGGCAATTTCAGCATAAAGCAATATTTGAGATAAATCATAAGCAAGTATAGATTGAAAGATTTGCATTTAGTAAACATTTGCAAAGTCTAGTACATAATATAACATCATCATAATCACATTCATATCATGCCTTCAAGCATTCTCCGAACCATGAGTTCCATCGCTCATGTTCAATTAATTCATATCATGCCTTCAAGCATTCTCCGAACCATGAGTTCCATCGCTCATGTTCAGTTACACACACACAAGTACTCAATACTTGTGTCTACTTTCCACTCCCATCCCATTCTTACCAAGTCCTTAATGCTGCGCCCGATGGTGACAAATCGAGAGATCGTCCTTAACCATGGGCGTGGCTATTGAATAGTTTAAACTCTGCAGAGATGCGACTTTACCCACCGACCGCCACACTCGTAAGCCAAGCTATTAACACATTTCCTTAGATGTGTCGGCCGAGGTGAAACGTGACAAACCATTTTCGGTATGCATGGTAGTGTATCTAAACCATCCAGGATGATTGTGACCCTCGATCCGCGTGCCCGATGCTCGGTGTGTGTGGATCAAGGAGTACACCGTTGTTGGACATCCCCAACTCAACAAAGTTCAAGGGACTCGAGGACATTCCACGGCACTCCACTAAGCCGAGGAATTCGGCGGTCATTCCTTGACGCTCCACTAAGCCAAGGGATTCGGCGTGCACATGGTTTACATAACCTAGTCATACATAAGTACTTGGTTCTGGGTCCATAAGCGGCGTGTGGTTACTACGATAGTTACTCAAAGAGGCGTCACGAGATTTAATCCTTAGGGTCCTTAGCCAATATCTCTACTCATTACTCAATAATTAAAATCAACATCATCATCACAATAATAAATCTTGATCATTGCGTAGATGGACTAAATCCATCTATCGCGGTTTCTAACGATGATCTAAGCATGGCTAAGCAATTCGCATACGAACCCATATACAATAATAAACCAACCACCTAGGGCGACAATGGAAATATGGAGTGAACATGCTAAGGGTATAACACACAACATGGTGATAGCTAAGAATTCTACCCAAGCATAATTAATTGAAGTAAGCATGCATTCGATAAAATAATTTCAAAATGTAAGTGTCAAAATAGTAGGAGCAATCGTGGTCAAGGAATAAGGTAGTGCCTTGCTGCTCGATCTTGGTCTCAAAAGCGTGAAATCGTGCTGGGGTGCCCTCAGAAGCGTCGACACCTAACGAGAAAATCAATTCAATAAACACCAAACAAGGATTCAAATAGTGCACATGAGTAAAAGATGCATGACATGCTCATGATGTGTAATACTAATCATAATATGCAAGTACTAATTGAGTGTTTGCGTTAAAAGTTCAAGTCTTAAAGCTTTTATTGAATTATGTTGGAGTATCCGAGTTTCACTTGATTGTCTCAATCGACCCTCTCGGAAGAAGTTGAATTTATACTCGGACTATCGAAATTATGTTGGAATGTCGAGTGGACCTCTCGGTTAGCCAATTTAGTTCTCAAGCTAATGCCTATTGGACTATCCGGAAATTCATTGAGTATCAGAAGGTGTTCGAATATCGGGTGAAATCTCGGACTATCCGCAGACCCCTCGGTTAGCCAAAACAGCCCTCGGTCGAATTCCTATTCGGACTATCCGAACTTTGTTGGAATATCCGAAAATGTTGGAATGTCCGAGTGAAATCTCGGATTATCAGAGCTAGACTTCTCTGTTTTAAAAGCGACAATTAGTGTATTGGCTTCTCGCTTTATAGCAATGTACTAGGACTTAAAAGGGTGATCTAGGGTAGAACCTTACCACTACAAGGTCGCGTTTGCACTTGGTGAAGATTGGTTTTGGTGAGGAATGACGAAAAGTGTCGAAGCGCCGGTTCTCACGGTTCGTCACCTCCTTCTTTCAGCGTGAGCGACAATGCCGCCACTTGCTCGTGTTCCCAGCAACAACTAGCCCTCCTCCTCAAGCTTCCACGTGACATGCACGACCCGATTCATGGTTGGATGATGGATTCCATGGGAAAAGAAAAGAAATGAGTTACAAGGTTCTAAATTTCAGAACATGGAGGAGAAAAGCGATTGCTACTCACCCAAAACTTGATGCCTCCAAAATCCACTTGGATGGATTTGAAGCTCTTGATCTTGGCTTCAAGATGGTGTAACATGCACAAACCAAAACCCAAGTTTGGAGGGGATTTGAGGGGGAGAAATGGCAAGAGGTGAGGAAGAACACTTTGCTGTTTTTCTGGGTTGGGGCTGTGCAAATGGGCAGGAAAAGGGAGGAGAAACCAAGGTTTATGCCTTATATAGGCTGCCCACTCATGCCTTACATGTGGGGCTAGGTCCCACATGTCATAGGGTAGGTGGAAGAGTGGGTATGGGTGGTTGAAGTGAGAAAAAAAAACATGGAGAGGATGTGCAGTCCACAATTTTCTATGCAATGGTAGGTCCCATGTGTCATTGACTTGTCATGTACATAGGTAGGGGTGAGTAATGTAGCATCTAGTAGGGTAGGTATGTGCAGCCTTCACTCCTCTCTCTTAAGAACATGGCCCACATGTTATTGACTAGGGCAAAACAACATGTGTGCAGTTTTGAAAAATGATTACTAGATTTTTGGTTACTCCCTATTTATGCAAGATGAATGCCCTAACCCTTGTATGATTATAATTAACTTAGGATGCAACGATTATTATGGAAGATGTTAACGCGACAAGCCTCACTTACCGGATCAACGAAAATTGGGCTGTTACATGTTGGAGCTTGTTTCGTTCTAATTCGCTTTAATATTAATTTCATTCAAACCGGGATTTTCACATGTGGATTTCGTGAATGTTTGCACCGGAGCGAAACACTCCGAAAATGCACCGGGTGGGACTCCTATGTGTCGCCGGTCTCATTGGAGCTTGTTCGCTCGATGTCGCTCTAGTGTTAATTTCATTCAAATCGTGATCTGAACAAGTGGACTTTATGAAAGTTTTCCCCGAAGCGAAACACTCCGGAGACACACCGGATTGCCCTCGTAATTGTTGTCGGTCTTGTTGAATCTTCTTTCGGTCGATTGCGCTTTTATGTTAATTTCGTACAAATCGAGATCCGAACAGGGTGGATTTTGTGAAAGTTTGCAGGGCGAAACACTCCAAAAAAGCAGGTTGCACTCCTATGTGTCGCCGGTCTCATTGGAGTTTGTTTCGCTCGATTTCGCACTGGTGTTAATTTCATTCAAACCGGGATCCGAACAATTGGACTTTATGAAAGTTTGCCCCTAAGCGAATCACTCCGAAGACACACCGGATTGCCCTCGTGTGTGTAGTCGGTCTTGTTGGAGCTTGTTTCGTTCTAATTCGCTTTAATGTTAATTTCATTCAAACCGGGATTTGCACGTGTGGATTTCGTGAATGTTTGCACCGGAGCGAAACACTCCGAAAATGCACCGGGTGGGACTCCTATGTGTCGCCGGTCTCATTGGAGCTTGTTTCGCTCGATTTCGCTCTGGTGTTAATTTCATTCAAACCGTGATCCGAACAAGTGGACTTCATGAAAGTTTGCCCCGAAGCGAAACACTCCGAAGACACACCGGATTGCCCTCGTAATTCTTGTCGGTCTTGTAGGATCTTGTTTCGGTCGATTGCACTTTGATGTTATTTTCGTACAAATCGTGATCCGAACGGGGGGATTTTGTGAAAGTTTGCACCCGTGCGAAACACTCCGAAAAAGCACCGGGTTGCACACCTATGTGTCGCCGGTCTCATTGGAGTTTGTTTCGCTCGATTTCGCACCGGTGTTAATTTCATTCAAACCGGGATCCGAACAATTGGACTTTATGAAAGTTTGCCCTAAGCGAATCACCGAAGACACAGGATTGCCCTCGTATGTGTAGTCGGTCTTGTTGGAGCTTGTTTCATTCTAATTGATTTAATGTTAATTTCATTCAAGCGGGAATTGCACATGTGTATTTTGTGAATGTTTGCAGGCGAAACACTCGAAAATGCAGGGTGATGAGGACATCACTACTATGGATATGTCACACCAAGTTGGACCAACTCCATCGGTCACCCATAGCCCAAGAAGAGGAAGAGCTTGAGTCGAGGACAACTCAAATGGAAGAAGGGGAGGATGATGAGGACATCGTCCCTATTGATACAACCACGCCGAGTTATTCTTCTCAAGCACAACAAGTTTTACAAGAACCTACTACTCGTGCTCGAGCATGTCTACTCAATTATCAGGTGAATTCGTTCCTAAGTTTTTATACAAATGATTCACAGAATCGAATGCTATTTAATTCTTGGGATGATCTTATTGTCTTTAGGAACCATGGAGAAGAACCTTCAAATGCCAAGCATAAAGCACAATCATCATATGCTCAAGTTGGACATGGAATCAGCAAATTCGCGGGTTCGCCCTCCGCGACAGTATCAACTTCAAACGACCATAACTTTTGTTTCAGAAGGCTTCTAGAGGTCTATGAGTACAAGAACGAAAGCCCTGGTTGTCCTCTTTCAAACGGATCTGAGATCATCTCAAAATTCCCTTCGAGTCAGCGGGAAAATACAAAACAATCCAGAACACTTTTTCAGTCCGAGTTCAAGTACAATTCGAACTCAGAAACAGCACTGACTTTAAAGTGCCATAACTTTCGATTCCGGAGGGTTCTTGGCGGATACCCGACAAACAGTATCCGAGCTGCCTATGAAAGGAGCATGGGCCACATTGTATCTAAAACCGGGGCCCAAGGCCTCGGGCCAGCCGACCCCAAGAGGTGGCCCGACCAGGCGTTACAGCGGGCGCCTCACGAGCTCTGGCGATACCAACCCGGAGATGTCGGCCGAGCGACGAGTCGGATGGGCGGAGCCTCGAACAAGCTCGAACCATCTTCATCAACAAGCCAACATCAAATCATCGAAGGCGTCGTCCCGGCCACCTACCCACTGATCTGGTAACTTGCGGCATGACCGAGCGGAGATGGGAGGGCGCGCCTTCCCAGCGATCCCGAAGGTGACACCGGCGTCGGCGCGACAAGCCGCAGAGGCGAGTCGCGCCGTTTCCGAGGAACGGCCGTGCCCTCGCTCGGCGAGTTCACCGACTCGGCCGCAGGCCAACAACTATCCGTCAATCAAGTCCAAGACCGGACAAGGCGAAAAGACGGACTCGGCGTAGGGAGCCCCATCCATTTTTCCTTTACGCTCTATGTAACAAGCTTCCCGGCTATATAAGGAGGCAGCCCTCGGGAAGGAGGAAAAAACAGATGAACACTCACATACTCATAGCCGGGCGCATTCTTGAGCTCCGAACCTTCAGCTCATAGCTCCCTCATTCGACCATCAGACCTTGAGGTGCTTGCGCAGCCCTCATTTGTAATTCGACGAGCTCATCGGCATCAATACAAACCGCACCACCACCACGGCTGGAGTAGGGACATTCAGCCGAACCGGTATAAATTCTGGACCCTCTTTCCTCTCTTTTGGGTCTAACCATTCAAGGAAAGGAGAGCGGCCCCTCAAGACTTACAAAATTTGCTTGCGGTTCTCGAAACAAGCGATTCGGAGGCCCATGAGTACACGTTTGAAAGGTCTCGAGTCTACTTTCCAAGGATCTGGCCTCACCTCAAAAGTCCTTGAATCGTCCGGAAGCGCCAAAAATCGAATGATGCTTTTTGGTCGAGTCAAACTCTAGTCAAAAGTAGGCTTGGTGTTTTGAACTTGAGTTGTATTAGGTCTCCTTTGCTATGGACGACCGCTCCTGCTCCCCTAGTATAAATAACCACCCAAACCCTCATCTAGGACTTGGGTTTTGTTTAGTTATGTTTAGCCTTTGCTACATACCGATAATCCGGCGTGTCGACTAGACCTTTGTTTTATCATTCTGAGAACCCCACCGTTTGTGTTTCTTTCAGATTTGAGCTTAATACACATTTGCCAATTTAGTTGGTTGTTCATCTTGTTCTTGCTATGTTCTTGATTGCTTGCGGGAACATTGACCTTCGTGGTCGGAGTTGATCGCGCTTCAAGATCAACAACCATCTGGAGTTGGTGTATCGGTTGCTAAGCATAGCGTCTGGGCCGGTTGTAGTCGGGCCGTCAACATCGATTTCTACCAAATCGATAGTTACCCACCTCTCATCGAAAGATCGGGACCCCAAAGTCGCATCACCGGGTGGGACTCCTATGTGTCGCCGGTCTCATTGGAGCTTGTTTCGCTCGATTTCGCTCAGGTGTTAATTTCAATCAAACCGTGATCGAACAAGTGGACTTTATGAAAGTTTGCCCGACGAAACACTCCGAAGACACACCGGATTGCCCTCGTAATTGTTGTCGGTCTTGTTGGATCTTGTTTCGGTCGGTTGCACTTTGATGTTAATTTCGTACAAATCGAGATCCGAACAGGTGGATTTTGTGAAAGTTTGAACTGGAGCGAAACACTCTGAAAAAAGCAGGGTTGCACTCCTATGTGTCGCTGATCTCATTGGAGTTTGTTTATTTCGATTTCAGACTTGGTGTTAATTTCATTCAAGCGGGATCCGAACAATTGGACTTTATGAAAGTTTGCCCTAAGCGAATCACTCAAGACACACGGATTGCCCTCGTGTGTGTAGTCGGTCTTGTTGGAGCTTGTTTTGTTCTAATTCGCTTTAATGTTAATTTCATTCAAACCGGGATTTGCACATGTGGATTTCGTGAATGTTTGCACCGGAGCGAAACACTCCGAAAATGCACCGGGTGGGACTCCTATGTGTCGCCGGTCTCATTGAGCTTGTTTCGCTCGATTCGCTCAGGTGTTAATATCATTCAAACCGTGATCCGAACAAGTGGACTTTATAAAAGTTTGCCCCGAAGCGAAACACTCCGGAGACACACCGGATTGCCCTCGTAATTGTTGTCGGTCTTGTTGGATCTTGTTTCGGTCGATTGCGCTTTGATGTTAATTTCGTACAAATCGAGATCGAGCAGGTGGATTTTGTGGTTGTTTGCGAAACACTCAGAAAAAGCAGGGTTGCACTCCTATGTGTCGCCGGTCTCATTGGAGTTTGTTTCGCTCGATTTAGCTAGTGTTAATTTCATTCAAACGGGATCCGAACAATTGGACTTTATGAAAGTTTGCCCTAAGCGAATCACTCGAAGACACCGGATTGCCCTCGTGTGTGTAGTCGCTCTTGTTGGAGCTTGTTTACGTTCTAATTAAGCTTTAATGTTAATTTCATTCAAACCGGGATTTGCACATGTGGATTTTGCGAATGTTTGCACCGGAGCGAAACACTCCGAAAATGCACCGGGTGGGACTCCTATGTGTCGCCGGTCTCATTGGAGCTTGTTTCGCTCGATGTCGCTCTTGTGTTAATTTCATTCAAATCGTGATCCGAACAAGTGGACTTTATGAAAGTTTGCCCCGAAGCGAAACACTCCGGAGACACACCGGATTGCCCTCGTAATTGTTGTCGGTCTTGTTGGATCTTGTTTCGGTCGATTGCGCTTTGATGGTAATTTTGTACAAATCGAGATCCGAACAGGTGGATTTTGTGAAAGTTTGCTCCGGAGCGAAACACTCCGAAAAAGCACCGGGTTGCACTCCTATGTGTCGCTGGTCTCATTGGAGTTTGTCTCGCTCGATTTCGCACTGGTGTTAATTTTATTCAAACCGGGATCCGAACAATTGGACTTTATGAAAGTTTGCCCCTAAGCGAATCACTCCGAAGACACACCGGATTGCCCTCGTGTGTGTAGTCGGTCTTGTTGGAGCTTGTTTCGTTCTAATTCGCTTTAATGTTAATTTCATTCAAACCGGGATTTGCACATGTGGATTTCGTGAATGTTTGCGTGAGCGAAACACTCGAAAATGCACGGTGGGACTCTATGTGTCATGGGTCTCATTGGAGCTTGTTTAGCTCGATTTCGCTCTGGTATTAATTTCATTCAAACCGTGATCCGAACAAGTGGACTTTATGAAAGTTTGCCCGGCGAAACACTCACCAGGAGACACACGGATTGCCCTCGTAATTGTTGTCGGTCTTGTTGGAGCTTGTTTAGCTCTAATTGAATTAATGTTAATTTCATTCAAACTTGGAATTGCACATGTGGATTTTATGAATGTTTGCAGGCGAGCGAGACACTCGAAAATGCAGGGTGGGACTCTATGATTTGGTCTCATTAGAGCTTGTTTACGCTTCGATTTAGCTCGAGGTGTTAATTTCATTCAAACCGTGATCAGAACAAGTGGACTTTATGAAAGTTTGCCCTAAGCGAAACACTCAAGACACACCGATTACCCTCAGAATTGTTCTTGGTCTTGTTGATCTGGATTTGTTCTAATTAGCGGCTTTGAGGTTAATTTGCATAAATCGAGATCCGGTCAATTGGATTTTATTGAAAGTTTGCCAAACACTCCTGTTGCACTCCTATGTGTCGCTCTGACCACGTTGGAGTTTCGTTTAAGCTTCGATTTACTGGTGTTAATTTCATTCAAGCGGGATCCGAACAATTGGACTTTATGAAAGTTTGCCCCTGTTTAATCACCTAAGAACACACCGGATTGCCCTCGTAATTGTTGTGGGTCTTGTTGGAGCTTGTTTAGTTCTAATTGAATTAATGTTAATTTCATTCAAACTTGGAATTGCACATGTGGATTTTATGAATGTTTGCGGGCGAGACACTCAGAAAATGCACAGGGTGGGACTCCTATGTGTCATTTGGTCTCATTGGAGCTTGTTTAGCTCGATTTAGCTCGGTGTTAATTTCATTCAAGCCGTGATCCGAACAAGTGGACTTTATGAAAGTTTGCCCCGACGCGAAACACTCCGAAGACACACCGGATTGCCCTCGTAATTGTTCTTGGTCTTGTTGGATCTGATTTCGGTCGATTGCGCTTTGAGGTTAATTTCGTACAAATCGAGATCCGAACAGGTGGATTTTGTGAAAGTTTGCACCGGAGCGAAACACTCCGGAAAAGCACCGGGTTGCACTCCTATGTGTCGTCGGACACGTTGGAGTTTGTTTACTTCGATTCGCTTTGGTGTTAATTTCATTCAAGCGGGATCAGAACAATTGGACTTTATGAAAGTTTGCCCCTAAGCGAATCACTCCGAAGACACACCGGATTGCCCTCGTGTGTGTAGTCGGTCTTGTTGGAGCTTGTTTCGTTCTTATTCGCGTTAATGTTAATTTCATTCAAACCGGGATTTGCACATGTGGATTTCGTGAATGTTTGCACCGGAGCGAAACACTACGAAAATGCACCGGGTGGGACTCCTATGTGTCGCCGGTCTCATTGGAGCTTGTTTCGCTCTATTTCGCTCTAGTGTTAATTTCATTCAAACCGTGATCCGAACAAGTGGACTTTACGAAAGTTTGCCCTGAAGCGAAACACTCCGGAGACACACCGGATTGCCCTCGTAATTGTTGTCGGTCTTGTTGGATCTTGTTTGATCGATTAACGCTTTGATGTTAATTTACGTACAAATTGAGATCGAGCAACAGGATTTTGTGAAAGTTTGCACCGAATGAAACACTTGAAAAGCGGGTTGCACTCCTATGTGTCGCGGTCTCATTGGAGTTTGTTTCGCTCGATTTATACGGTGTTAATTTCATTCAAGCGGGATCGAACAATTGGACTTTATGAAAGTTTGCCCTAAGCGAATCACCGAAGCCTGCCGGATTGCCCTCGTATGTGTAGTCGGTCTTGTTGGAGCTTGTTTCGTTCTAATTAGATTTAATGTTAATTTCATTCAAGCGGGAATTGCACATGTGGATTTTGTGAATGTTTGCACGAGCGAAACACTCAGCATATGGGTGGGACTCCTCGTGTCGCCGGTCTCATTGGAGCTTGTTTCGCTCGATTTCGCTCAGTCTTAATTTCATTCAAGCGTGATCCGAACAAGTGGACTTTATGAAAGTTTGCCTGAGCGAAACACTCGAAGACACACCAGATTGCCCTCGTAATTGTTGTCGGTCTTGTTGGATCTTGTTTGATCGATTAGCGCTTTGATGTTAATTTCGTACAAATCGAGATCGAGCAGTGGATTTTGTGAAAGTTTGCACGAGCGAAACACTCGAAAAAGCAGGGTTGCACTCCTATGTGTCATCGGTCTTATTGGAGTTTGTTTATTTCGATTTCGACTTGGTGTTAATTTCATTCAAGCGGGATCCGAACAATTGGACTTTATGAAAGTTTGCCCTAAGCGAATCACTCAGAAGACACCGGATTGCCCTCGTGTGTGTAGTCGGTCTTGTTGGAGCTTGTTTACGTTCTTATTAAACTATTGTTAATTTCATTCAAACCAGGATTTGCACATGTGGATTTCGTGAATGTTTGCACCGGAGCGAAACACTACAAAAATGCACCGGGTGGGACTCCTATGTGTCGCCGCTCTCATTGGAGCTTGTTTCGCTCTATTTCGCTCTAGTGTTAATTTCATTCAAACCGTGATCCGAACAAGTGGACTTTATGAAAGTTTGCCCCGAGGCGAAACACTCAGGGAGACACCGGATTGCCCTCGTAATTGTTGTCGGTCTTGTTGGATCTTGTTTGATCGATTAACGCTTTGATGTTATTTTCGTACAAATCGAGATCGAGCAGGAGATTTTGTGAAAGTTTGCACCGGCGAAACACTCAGAAAAAGCAGGGTTGCACTCCTATGTGTCATGGGTCTCATTAGAGTTTGTTTAAGCTCGATTTACATAGGTGTTAATTTCATTCAAGCGGGGACGAACAATTGGACTTTATGAAAGTTTGCCCCTAAGCGAATCACCCCGAAGACACACCGGATTGCCCTCGTATGTGTAGTCGGTCTTGTTGGAGCTTGTTTCGTTCTAATTCGATTTAATGTTAATTTCATTCAAACCGGGAATTGCACATGTGGATTTTGTGAATGTTTGCACCATAGCGAAACACTCCGAAAACGCACCGGGTGGGACTCCTATGTGTCGCCGGTCTCATTGGAGCTTGTTTCGCTCGATTTCGCTCGGGTCTTAATTTCATTCAAACCGTGATCGAACAAGTGGACTTTATGAAAGTTTGCCCGGAGCGAAACACTCGAAGACACACAGTTGCCCTCGTAATTGTTGTCGGTCTTGTTGGATCTTGTTTGATCGATTAACGCTTTGATGTTAATTTAAATACCGTCGAGATCGAGCAGGTGGATTTTGTGAAAGTTTGCAGGAATGAAACACTCGAAAAAGCAAGGTTGCACTCCTATGTGTCGCCGGTCTCATTGGAGTTTGTTTAGCTCGATTTCTGCTAGTGTTAATTTCATTCAATCGGGATCGAACAATTGGACTTTATGAAAGTTTGCCCTAAGCGAATCACTCAGAAGACACCGGATTGCCCTCGTGTGTGTAGTCGGTCTTGTTGGAGCTTGTTTAGTTCTAATTCGCTTTAATGTTAATTTTATTCAAGCGGGATTTGCGTGTGGATTTAAGTGAATGTTTGCGGGCGAAACACTCGAAAATGCAGGTGGGACTCTATGTGTCATGGGTCTCATTAGAGCTTGTTTAGCTCGATTTAGCTCTTGTGTTAATTTCATTCAAACCGTGATCCGAACAAGTGGACTTTATGAAAGTTTGCCGGGAGCGAAACACTTAGGAACACTGCCGGATTGCCCTCGTAATTGTTGTCGGTCTTGTTGGAGCTTGTTTCGTTCTAATTCGATTTCTTTGTTAATTTCATTCAAGCAGGGAATTGCACATGTGGATTTTGTGAATGTTTGCAGGGCGAGACACTCGAAAATGCAGGGTGGGACTCTATGTGTCATGGGTCTCATTGGAGCTTGTTTACGCTCGATTTTGCTTGAGTGTTAATTTCATTCAAACCGTGATCCGAACAAGTGGACTTTATGAAAGTTTGCCCGACAGCGAAACACTCGAAGACACGGATTGCCCTCGTAATTGTTCTTGGTCTTGTTGGATCTGATTTGATCGATTTGCGCTTTGAGGTTAATTTAAATACAAATCGAGATCGAGCAGGTGGATTTTGTGAAAGTTTGCGGAAGCGAAACACTCAGAAAAAGCACGGGTTGCACTCCTATGTGTCGTCGGTCTTATTGGAGTTTGTTTAGCTCGATTTACTGCTGGTGTTAATTTCATTCAAACGGGATCGAACAATTGGACTTTATGAAAGTTTGCCCTAAGCGAATCACTCAGAAGACACGGATTGCCCTCGTGTGTGTAGTCGGTCTTGTTGGAGCTTGTTTAGTTCTAATTAAACTTTAATGTTAATTTCATTCAAGCGGGATTTGCACATGTGGATTTAGGAATGTTTGCAGGGCGAAACACTCGAAAATGCAGGGTGGGACTCCTATGTGTCGCGGTCTCATTGGAGCTTGTTTAGCTCGATTTAGCTCTAGTGTTAATTTCATTCAAACCGTGATCCGAACAAGTGGACTTTATGAAAGTTTGCCGAGCGAAACACTCAGGAGACACCTTTGGATTGCCCTCGTAATTGTTGTCGGTCTTGTTGGATCTTGTTTGATCGATTAAGCTTTGATGTTAATTTAAATAAGCAAGAGATCGAGCGGTGGATTTTGTGAAAGTTTGCCGGGAGCGAAACACTCGAAAAAGCACCAGGTTGCACTCCTATGTGTCGCCGGTCTCATTGGAGTTTGTTTAAGCTCGATTTACATGGTGTTAATTTCATTCAAGCGGGATCGAACAATTGGACTTTATGAAAGTTTGCGCCTAAGCGAATCACTCGAACACCGGGATTGCCCTCGTGTGTGTAGTCGGTCTTGTTGGAGCTTGTTTCGTTCTAATTAAGCTTTAATGTTAATTTCATTCAGCGGGATTTGCGTGTGGATTTTGTGAATGTTTGCACCGGAGCGAAACACTCCGAAAATGCACCGGGTGGGACTCCTATGTGTCGCCGGTCTCATTGGAGCTTGTTTCGCTCGATTTCGCTCTAGTGTTAATTTCATTCAAACCGTGATCCGAACAAGTGGACTTTATGAAAGTTTGCCCCTAAGCGAAACACGCCGGAGACACACCGGATTGGCCTTGTAATTGTTGTCGGTCTTGTTGGAGCTTGTTTCATTCTAATTCGCTTTAATGTTAATTTCATTCAAGCAGGAATTGCACATGTGGATTTTGTGAATGTTTGCAGGGCGAAACACTCAGAAAATGCAGGGTGGGACTCCTATGTGCCGCGGTCTCATTGGAGCTTGTTTAGCTCGATTTAGCTCGGTGTTAATTTCATTCAAACCGTGATCCGAACAAGTGGACTTTATGAAAGTTTGCCCCGAAGCGAAACACTCCGAAGACACACCGGATTGCCCTCGTAATTGTTGTCGGTCTTGTTGGATCTTGTTTCGGTCGATTGCGCTTTGATGTTAATTTCGTACAAATCGAGATCTGAACAGGTGGATTTTGTGAAAGTTTGCAGGGCGAAACACTCGAAAAAGCAGGGTTGCACTCCTATGTGTCGCGGTCTCATTGGAGTTTGTTTAGCTCGATTTCTGCTGCAGTGTTAATTTCATTCAAACCGGGATCCGAACAATTGGACTTTATGAAGTTTGCCCCTAAGCGAATCACTCCGAAGTGATGGGGACGGCGATCCCGATCTTTCGGTGAGATGATGATACGTCGATTTGGGGTGTTGATGGCACCGAATTTAGGGCTTCAACGGCGGTCGGGAACTTCACAATCGCAATGCCAAATCAACACAGATACAAGATCCAAGCGATCAATTGTTCTGCAAGAAATCGAGATCCGCAAGAACAAAGCATGAAGCAATCTGAATAGATAGTATTGAAATCAAGCGAAACAAGTTGAGGTTCTGTTTCTCGGCTCGAGGCGGTCTAGTAAACCGCAGCGCAAACACGAGGAGGGGCGCTGCAGGGTCTACCAAACACAACAAAACCTAGATGACAACATTACAGCGGTGGGGCATTATATAGGTTGGAGACCAGACTTAGGGTGCCCAAATTAGGGTAGGCCACCACCTAGGGTCGGCCACCGAGCAACCCTAACCATACATGGGCCATAAGCCCAAAAATAAGGTGGCCTGACACCACAGAAATTCCGTCCCATGAGATTGTTCTTTGATTTCCCGTCGCTCCAGAAGAATTTGGCCTTGGGACTATATTCATTGGAAAGGTTATCTCGATACCTTTCAAGCAGTGGTCATGCGCTGAAAATGGAGTCCGAGCCCATGTTATGTCCGTTTGAAGTACTGCTGCTCCTAGATGGCCGAACCGGACTCGGAGACAGGTGGGCTTGATCTTGGGCCTTCCTTGATCGTGGGCTGTCCTCGGTGGATGTCCTTGACGAGCTGGTCCAGCAAAGGTGGATGGAAAGGCCTTGCTGGATTAAGCCCTCAAGTGTCGTAGATGAAGTGGCGGCGAAAGCAATGACGGTCGGGGATGAAATGGCGATGCGTCGGGGAAGAAGGGCCAGCGGTTGTATCCTTGGTTGTGATGTCCTCATCATCCTCCTTCTTGAATTGGAGTAAGTCCTCGACTCCTTCTCATATTCTGCGAATTATTAGTGATAACGAAGGCAAAACAACAGACAATGGCAATGGTTCCATACTATCCATGTTATCTTATGAGAGAACTTTTGTAGCCAACAATACTTTACCCTTCAACTTAAGATCAGGTTTGTGAGCAATTGGTGTAGTTGAATGGCTTGATCTACTAGCTACACTTTGAATTCCAGTCTCTTCCTTTTCTCTTTGAGCTCTTTTAACATCAATGTTTCTCAGTTCTGTAGGGCTCATAGGTTTCAAAATAATTTTCTTTCCCATATACAAGAAAGTATACTCATTGGTCCTACCATGATGTATAGCATCCATATCATAGATCCAAGGTCTACCCAATAAAGAAGCAAGCATCCATGGGTACAACATATAAACAACATTATCTTGATAAGAACCAATCGAGATAGGTACTTGAGCAGTTTAGTTACTGAACCTTACCATTGGAATTGAGCCATTCAATTTCATCTTTGTTGAGAAGTGGATTTGTGGTCAAGCCAAGCTTTCGACCATGTCTACACTCATAAGATTTTTGCAGCTACCTCCATCAACAATGACATGCAGTGGCGCTCATTCACCACATCTTGTGCGAAAGATAGTATGGCGCTGATTTTGTTCATCATGTACAGGTTTGTCGCTAAGTACCGATGTGACAACAAGGGCGGATATTTCTCGGATGCCACGAGTAATAATCTCTTCTTACGGCCTGCGGTGTTAGTGGCAACAATAGCATATTCGTTTTCATCAATGTCACTAGCACTAGTGTACTCACCATTTTCTCGATTATTGAAACCGTTGATTAGGGCGGTCTGCATCACGTGCCCCATTCCTTTGCATCGAAAGCATTGTACTTCCGCGTTCGACCCGTGGAGGCAATGGAGCAAGCACTCTTGGCGGGTGCCTGAAGTGTGGCCGACTTGTTTGCTTCCGGAATGCGTGATGGCGTCGAAGTAGTTGGAACAGCGGGTGTAGGTACACGTCTAGGTATGGAAGATGACGCCTTGCTATGGATCTGGACCGCCTTGGATGTGGAAGAGCCTCCAAGATTTTCTCGCGTTGTCGATCGTCGACCCTGTACTTCCCTTTACGCTTTCAAAGCAAGATGGTACAAGCAGTGATAAATTGTATTCCTTATAATCAAGTATGTCTGTATCTCTCGGTTAAGCCCACCCAAGAACCTAGCCATTTTGCTTCTTCACCTCTTCTATCACAGTGCAACATGCCAATTTGCAATTCTGATAAGATTCCTCAACGTTTTATTACCTTGATTAAAGCGCTGCATTACATTCAATAAATCACGAGCATAGTATGTAGGAACAAATCTAGCCCTCATGACACACTTCAACCCATCCCAAGTTGTAGGTACATCACGGTTGGCTCTACAAAGTTCTTTCCACCAAATAGATGCAAAACCGATAAATTCACTAGTGGCGGCATGCACCCTTCTCGCTCGGAGAAATCATAGCAAGAAAATTTTTGATCTACGCCAACTCCCAATCTAGATAAGCATCGGGATTATAAGTACCATCAAAAGGAAGCATAGTAAATTTCATTTTTGCCATAGAATCATCGCGTACTTCCTTTGATCATGTTGATTTCTAGCCATACCTTGCGGTTATTGCGGGTCGGCGATGATGTCGGTCGTTGTTCACATTTACCACTGTAGTCATCCTCGATGTCGCGGCGTAGTTGTTCTCCTCTTGATCCACCCGTTTGAAGAGCAGGAACAATAGATGGGCGTAGCGTTAGCCCAAAAGCATGACCGGCGACACCATTGTTGGGGCAGCACCTTGAAGAAGTTGTGCTAGCTATGCTTGAAGCTCGATGAGAGGTGCCAATCGCACTTCAATCGCATCAATAGTGTCACGAGTTAGCATCTCGTCTGATGGTGCATCCTCTCGAAATAGTGACCTTGCCGTTCTTTTGGCGTGGCGGTCCTCATGTTCACTCCCACTACGGCGTTGCTCCCATGATTTCTTGGAATACCTGCCATAGTTAGTAGAAACAAAAAACTTCACCGATGATGAGGACATCCCAACCAAGGATACAACCGCTGGTCCTTCTTCCCCTCATTTCGCCGTCCCCGATCGTCATTTGTTTGGCCGCTATTTAAGTCTCTGACGCATGGAGGGCTTAATCCGAAGCAAGGTCTTTCCACCCACCTTTGCTGGGCCAGCACGTCAATAACATCCACCAAGGACAGCCCGTACCAAGGAAAGCCCAGCGTCAAGCTCGGTTCGTCTCCAATTCAGTTCGGCCATCCGGGAGCAGCAGGACTTCAAGCGGACGTATACGGCCACATCCGAACTCCGTTTTGGCGTTCGACCACTCGTTTGAAAGGTATCGAGATAACCTTTCAAATGGATCAATCCCAATGTCAAATTCGTCATGAAGCATCAGCAAACTGATGAGGACGGGTGTTCCGATCTTTCGGTGAGATGATGATCGTCGATTTGCGGGTGTTGATGGCACCGATCTATGGCTTCCTACCAGCAGGTTGGGAGCTTCTGTCGCATTGCCAATCCACAGATACAAGATCCAAGCGATCAATTGTTCTGCAAGAAATCGAGAACCCGCAAGAACAAAGCATGAAGCAATCTGAATAGATAGTAATGAAATCAAAGCGAAACAAGTTGAGGTTACGTTTCTCGGCTCAGGCGGTCTAGTAAACGCAGCATAAACACGAGGAAGGGCGCTACAGGGGTCTACCAAACACAACAAAACTGATCTAAAGTGATGGCGGCTAGTTTTTATAATGGGGGAAGAAAAGGATGGCCAAAGGGGTGGCGGCCATGGTGGAGGCGTGCTAGGGTTTGCTCCACGTCCTCAACCTGGGCCTAGGCCCCTCAACAAATTACAAGGCCCACGGCCCAAATAAGGTGGCGCAGCACTGGCGAATTCGGACTGCTTGATTGTTCAGTGATTTCCCGATGATCCATGGGGAATTTGGCCTTGGGACTAGATCCATTGGAAAGGTTATCTCGATACCTTTCAAGCGGGTGATCGCACACTAAAGCGAGTCCGGGAGCCCAAGTTATGTCCGTTTGAAGTACTGCTGCTCCTGGATGGCCGAACCGGACTCGGAGACAAATTGGGCTTGATCTTGGGCCATCACAGGCATGGGCCATCCTTGGGGTGTGGGATTGAGGTGCGGTCCTGACTGAGGAAGTCTCGATGGGCGAGCAAGTGGATTGAGGCCTCCTTGCGGCGTAGAAAAAAGCAGCGTGCGTCGATGTAAGCGTCGTAGAGGAAGGAGAGCAGCGGTCGCGTACATGTTGGAGATGTCCTCATCATCCTCCCTTCTTGAATTGGAGTCGTCCTCGACTCCATGACATATTCTGCGAAAGGTTAGTGGAAACAGCAGGCGAAACAACGAGCACATCCTTTGTCATCAAAGTAATGGGGAAGAACAAATGTAAACCACGATGAACCATATAATCTCCTTTCTCATTATACTGGCCAATAACATGAAGAATATTTCTCTGTAAGCATGGCAAATTGCAATGAAGAGCAAGTTTCTCCTCTAAATTATTTAGATCACATAGAGTTTTAAATTCAATGTAACCTAAAGTATCTAAAGAAGACATCAATTTAAGCTCATCTTTTCTCTAGCGATGTGAAGAACATGTCTATTATCAGCACAAGTAAAAGTTTCATATTCATTTACTAGTTGTGGAGTTGATATAAGTGATGCATTACGCACAACTCTTCTTTATCACAAGAACTAGCAATCATATCTTCTTGTGACAAGGAAAATCACCTATGAGTTCCACTAATGGTTGCTTTTTAATACCATGAGTAGTAGACAAATTTAGCTCATAAATATTCTCACCATGTGCGGTGCATCACCTTTTTATTACCTTGTCGTCCTCTTGAGTTGATGTAGGTGTGATTTCAATGGTTTGACCTTCATTTGCACATGTGGCAACAATGCTCTCATCTTTCTCCTTTTTCTTGTCTTCATTCTTCTTCTCTCGGCAATGCTTACCTTCTGCGAAGTGTTAGTTACAAGAGGAGAAGCAACAATGAGTGTCTCTAATGAAGCTAAAATTCTTTCAATGATTCAAGTACCATATTTTCAGCTCTAATGGCACATTTAAACAATTGTGAAAGAGAATTATATGTGTCATCAATGAGAATATCCGAATCTCTTTATTTAATCCATTAAAAATCTATTTTCACTTACCTCATCACATTCATTTAACCCACTAAGTTTTAACAAGGTTTTAAATTCTCTATAGTATTCCTTTACCTTCATCTTACCTTGTCGTAAATGCTTCAAATCAATAAAAGCATCGAACTCATCATATTCTTCATAACCATCACTAGAAGGAGATGGAGCAATTGCGATACACTTCTTCTCATGGCGTGCGGTGATGTGTCTGTCATTGTTAGTAGAAGAACAAGAAAATACACAAGTATATATTTTCCTATCAACTACTAGGTGGTATGAAGTGGCAACCCTCACACTGCGCTCGGCTTCTACCAAGTTCTTACAAGTCCTCGATGTGTGGCGATTGCAAATTCGAAACACTGTGTGGTCGGGAAGATGGTGGAGCTTGGGCGAGCAATAATATGTAGCAAAGGAGGAACTAGTACCTTGATCCAAAGTAAGGTGAAAAATCGTTCAAAATCGATTACAATCTTTGGTCCTAGGCTAGGCCAGTGCTAGAGGCCTTGAGCCTAATCACAGGACTTAGTCACAGAACAAAGATGAAGGTCTTTGAACAAACAAGATAAATATAGGCTAGGATCCTCAATATGCAGCACCAAAATGATAAAGCTCCTTTTGTTCTCCTTTGCTCACGAATTTCTTCTCTTTTCTTTTTTTTTTTTTCACAGTATGGCTCTTTTGTTGCCTTGGCCTCTTTTTATTTTGTTCTCCTTTGCTCACGAATTTCTTCTTCTTTTTTTTTTTGCGGTGGATCAAAAATCAGCTGACAAAGATTGCAATTTTTCTCACTGTTAAAGGCCGAATTTGGAAATGTCTATATTGTCCAAGACAAAGCTGGATCTGATAGGAAATTTCGTGATCTTTCAAGCGAGCCCAAACGTCCAAATCCGAGTTAGTATGCAGAAGTTATGACTATTTTCTTGGAGCAGTCACAAAATTGCTGCGAGAACAATTGGAGTAGGTTTTGGAGTTTCCTTTTTGGGCTTGGCTGAGTTGGGAAGTGGTGGGGCTCGACACTGGTGGATGTGGAGGTGTTTTGGCAGGTGGAAATTGGGAAACTCTTACAAGGAAACCAATCCGCTATTTTGGTGATGATCAACCAAAAATTTTGGAATCAATCTGCTATTTTTGGAACCGATCCACTCTTTTTGGAAGGTAAAGTATTTGTGATATAGTAGGTTTGGGGCTCTTTGCGCTTGTTGTTAGTGGCGGCGAGATGGTGGCGGCGGCACAAGGAAGACACGATGAACCACGAAAAACACTATGACAATTACGTGAGCAGAACTCGAAACTCTAAAGGAACTAGACTCTAAAACCAGCAAAGACACGATTATGCATCGGCGATTCAACAAACCAAGAACAAGTAGTAAAAGTTAGGGCACAAATTGGCTTGGATAGAAAATCAATCTACTAATTTTTTTGTGGTTCTTTTCTGGACTCTAGGTGAAAAAAAAATCAGAATTGTGGGAAATCTCACGAGCAACCTTGAGCTCGATACCACTTGATGAGGGCGGGTGTTCCCGATCTTTCGGTGAGATGATGATCGTCGATTTGCGGTGTTGATGGCACCGATCTATGGCTTCCTACCGGCGAGGTTGGGAGCTTCACAATCGCATTGCCAATCCACAGATACAAGATCCAAGCGATCAATTGTTCTGCAAGAAATCGAGAACCGCAAGAACAAAGCATGAAGCAATCTGAATAGATAGTAATGAAATCAAAGCGAAACAAGTTGAGGTTACTGTTTCTCGGCTCGAGGCGGTCTAGTCGACCGCAGCGCAAACATGAGGAGGGGGCTTTTACGAGGTCTACCAAACACAACAAAACACGATCTAAAGTGATGGCGGCTAGTTTTTATAATGGGGGAAGAAAGGATGGCCAAAGGGTGGCGGCCATGGTGGAGGCGTGCTAGGGTTTGCTCCCACGTCCTCAACCTGGCCTAAACCCCTCAACAAATTACAAGGCCACGGCCCAAATAAGGTGGCGCAGCACTGGCAATTCGGACTGCTTGATTGTTCAGAGATTTCCCGACGATCCATAGAATTTGGCCTTGGGACTAGATCCATTGGAAAGGTTATCTCGATACCTTTCAAGCGTGTGATCGCACACTAAAAGCGGGTCCGGGAGCCCAAGTTATGTCCGTTTGAAGTACTGCTGCTCTGGATGGCCGAACCGGACTCGGAGACAAATTGGGCTTGATCTTGGGCCATCCACAGGCATGGGCCATCCTTGGGGTGTGGGATTGAGGTGCGGTCCACGAGGAAGTCTCGATGGGCGAGCATGTGGATTGAGGCCTCCTTGCGGCGTAGAAAAAAGCGCGTGCGTCCCTGAATAAGCGTCGTAGAGGAAGGAGAGCGGCGATCACGTACATGTTGGAGATGTCCTCATCACAAACCACAGAACAATCTAGCAGAATTCGTCTCCGAGTCGGTTCGGCCATCCAGGAGCAGCAGTACTTCAAGCGGACATAACTTGGACTCCAGGACTCCGTTTTCAGCGTCGACCACCCGTTTGAAAGCTTAGGAGATAAGCTTTCCAATGGATCTAAGCCCCACTGCCAAATTCATCATGAAACGTCAGGAAACTACAGAACAATCTAACGGAATTCGTCTCCGAGTCGGTTCGGCCATCCAGGAGCAGCTGTACTTCAAGCGGACATAACTTGGACTCCAGGACTCCGTTTTGATGTATGACCACCCGTTTGAAAGCTTAGGAGATAAGCTTTCCAATGGATCTAAGCCCCCTTCAAATTCATCCTGAAGCAATGAGGAATCACAGGACAAGATTACGGGACAGAATTACAGTGCTGCGTCACCTTCCTTTTGGAGCCTATGGCCCATGTATCTTAGGGTTTTGGTGGCCACGCTGTTTTGGATGCCCTACACCTCCTAGCCGCCTATATATATGTGGCTACCACCGTTCTTTATGCTTAGGTTTTGTTGTGTTTGGTAGACCCGTGTCGTCCCTCCTCGTGTTTGCGCGTGTCGGCTAGACACTTGAGAAAGCAGAACCTCAACTTGTTTCGTTTGATTTCAATACTATATATTCAGATTGCTTCATGCTTTGTTCTTGCGGGTTCTCGATTTCTTGCTGGAACAATTGATCGTTTGGATCTTGTATATGTGTGGATTGGATTGCGATTGTGAAGCTCCCAACCTCTTTGGTAGGAAGCCCTAGATCGGTGCCATCAACACCCCCAAATCGGCGTATCATCATCTCACAGAAAGATCGGGATCACCCGTCCCCATCTAGTGGTATCGAGCTCAAGGTTGCTCGGTGAGATTTCCCTCAATTCTGATTTTTTCACCTAGAGTCGAGAAAAGAACCACAAAAAATTAGTAGATTGGTTTTCTATCGAGCCAATTTGTGCCCTAACTTTTACTACTTGTTCTTGGTTTGTTGAATCGTCGGATGCATAATCGTGTCATTGCTGGTTTTAGAGTCTAGTTCCTTTAGAGTTTGAGTTCATTCACGTAATTGTCACAGTGTTTTTCGCGTTCATCGTGTCTTCCTTTGTGCCGCTGCCACCATCTCACCGCCGCTAAGAACAAGCGCTGCAGCCCCCCCACTTCCCCAACTCAGCCAAGCCCAAAAAGGAAACTCCAAAACCTACTCCAATTCGTTCTCGCGTGCAATTTTGTGACTGCTGCAGTAAAACAGTCATAACTTCTGCATACGAACTCTGATTTGGACGTTCTTGGACTCGTTCGAAAGATCGCGAAATTTCCTATCAGATTCTATATTGTCTTTGACAATATAGATATTTCCAAATTCGGCCTTTAACAGTGAGAAAAGTTACAATCTTTGTTAGGCTGATTTTGATGCACCGCAAAAAAAAAGAAGAAGAAGAAATTCTGTGAGCAAGGAGAACAAAATAAAAAGAGGCCGAGTGCAACAAAAGAGCCGTGCTGTGAAAGAAAAAAAAAAAGAAAAAGAAGAAATTCTGTGAGCAAAGGAGAACAAAGGGAGCTTTATCATTTAGGTGCTGCATATTGAGGATCCTAGCCAATATTTATCTTGTTTGTTCAAGGACCTTCATCTTTGTTACTGTGACTAAGTGCTGTGATTAGGCTCGCGTCTCTATACGGTCTAGCCTAGGACCAACATTGTCTGATTTTGAGCGACTTTTGACTTACTTTTGGATCGGTGGTACTAGTTCCTCCTTTGCTACATATTATTGCTGTCCAAACTCCACCATCTTCTTACTTACGAGTTCAGAATTTGCAATAAACACCACATCGAGGACTTGTAAGAACTTGGTAGAAGTTTGGCGTGTGTGAGGCTTGCCACTTCATAAAACCTAGTAGTTCATAGGAGCATACATATCTGTGTGGAGTTTCTTTGTTTCTACTAACCATGGCGAGTATTCAAGCAATCATGGGGAATGCGTCGGCGGTGAAAATGAGCGTGAGGACCCCTCACCCCCAAAGAACGGCGTTGGGTCACTCATTTCCAAAGGATGCACCATCAGCATGAGATGCAAACTCGTGACACTCTTGTTGCGATTCAAGCGCAATTGGCACCCCTCACTGAGCTTCAAGCACAACTAGCACAACTTCTTCAAGGTGCTGCCCCCAACAATGGTGTCGCTGGTCATGCTTTGGGCCAACTCGGTGCTCCACCTGCTCCTTTACGGGGTGGATCAAGAGGAGAACAACTCGTGCATGACAAGGGGCGACTACGGGGAACATGTGAACAACGGCCGACCTCATAAATCGACTCATAATAACGAGCAAGGTATGGCTAGAAATCAACATGATCAAAGGAAGAGCGTGATGATTCCATAGCAAAAATGAAATTTACTATGCTTCCTTTTGATGGTGCTTATAATCCTGATGCTTACCTAGATTGGGAGTTGGCGGTAGATCAAAAATTTTCTTGCTATGACTTCTCTGGCGTAGAAGGGTTCACTTGTTGCCACTAGTGAATTCTTGGTTTTGCATCTATTTGGTGGAAAGAACTTTGTAGAGCCAACGTGATGTACCTACAACTTGGGATGGGTTGAAGCGTGTCATGAGGGCTAGATTTGTTCCTACATACTATGCTCGTGACTTATTGAATAAAATGCAGCGCTTTAATCAAGGTGACAAAGCGGTTGAGAATATTATCAAAATTGCAAATTGGCATGTTCTTATTTGTGGGTTAGAAGAGGTGAAGATGCAAAAATGGCTGGGTTTTTGGGTGGAAGCTTAGCAAGAGATACAAGACATACTTGATTATAAAGAATACAATTCTATCGCTCGTTTGTATCATCTTGCTTTGAAAGCGAAAAAGGAAGTGAGGGTCGACGATCGACAAGCGAGAGTAATTTTGGAGCTCTTCCACATCCAAGTCAGTCGATTTCATACCAAGGCATCATCTCCCATTTACGGGCGTGTACCTACACCATTGCTCCCACTACTTGACACCATCACGCATCTCGGAGGCAAACAGGTCAACCACACTTCAAGCACCGCCAAGAGTGCATCCTCGGTTGCCTCCCGGTCGAACAAAGAAACACAATGCTTTCAATGCAAAGGAATGGGGCCGCGTGATGCGAGACGCCCTAATCAGCGTGCTCTAATAATCGGAGAAAATGGTGAGTACACTAGTGCTAGTGACATTGATGAAAATGAATATGCTCTTGTTGCCACTAACAACTGCGAGAACAAGAAGAAGAGATTATCACGTCCATGACATCAAGAAATATCCAGCTCTTGTTGTCACCACGAGTATTGCATGTGCAGCCCTGCGTGATGATCAAAATCAACGCCATACCATCTTCCAAACAAAGTTTGTAGTCAGCGAGCAAGAAGCGATTGCATGTTATTATTGATGGTGGTAGTTGCAACAACCTTGCTAGTGTGGATATGGTTAGAAGCTTGGTTTGGCCAAAAGTCGCTACAACAACCATACGAGATTGGTGGCTCAATTCTAATGGTAAGGTTCGGAGTAACAAAAACCGTTCAAATCCTATTTCTATCGGTTCATATCATGATCATGTTGTTTGCGATGTTGTACCCATGGATGCTTGTTCTCTTTTGTTGGGTAGACCATGGATATATGATATAGATGCCACACATCATGGTATGACCAATCAGTACACTTTCATGTTTGAGGAAAGAAAATAATTTTGGAACCAATGACCCCCTTGAATTACGTAAGGTTGCTGCACAACATGCAAAAAAAACACGAAAGTAATGATACTAAAAAGAAGAGTGTAGCTAATGAGCTAAATCTACCTAAAGCAACAAGTGATAAATCTGATAAGTAAATTAAAAGGGGTAGTTTTGTTAGTTGCCAATGCCACAATATATGATGACATCACCAAAATTTTGCAACCATCTGTTTCTTTGTCTCTGTTGTCACTAACCTTTTGCGGGAGAATGAGAAGGAGTCGAGGGCGACTCCAATTCAAGAAGGGGAGGATGATGAGGACATCCCAACCAAGGATACAACCGCTGGTCCTTCTTCCCCTCATTGCTACTTGCCGTCCTCGATCGTCATTTGTTTGGCGCTATTTAAGTCTCTGACGCATGGAGGCTTAATCCAAAAGCAAGGTCTTTCCACCCCACCTTTGCTGGACCAGCCGTCAATAACATCCACCAAGGATAGCCCACGCACCAAGGAAAGCCCAACATCAAGCTCGGTCGTCTCCAATTCCAGTTCGGCCATCCAGGAGCAGCAGGACTTCAAACGGACACCACGGCCACATCCGAACTCAGTTTTTGACGTTCGACCACTCGTTTGAAAGGTATCGAGATAACCTTTGAAATGGATCTGGTCCCAAGGTCAAATTCGTCCTGAAGCGTCAGCAAACCACAGAACAATCTAACAGGAATTCGTCTCCGAGTCCGGTTCGGCCATCCAGGAGCAGCAGTACTTCAAACGGACATAACTTGGACTCCAGGACTCCGTTTTCAGCGTACGACCACCCGTTTGAATGCTTAGGAGATAAGCTTTCCAATGGATCTAGCCCCACTGCCAAATTCATCTTGAAGCGTCAGGAAACTACAGAACAATCTAACAAGAATTCGTCTCAGAGTCCGGTTCGACCGTCCAGGAGCAGCTGTACTTCAAACGGACATAACTTGGACTCCCGGACTCCGTTTTCGGTGTATGACCACCCGTTTGAAAGCTTAGGAGATAAGCTTTCCAATGGATCTAACCCCATTCAAATTCATCCTGAAGCAATGAGAAATCACAGGACAAGATTACGGGACAGAATTACAAGGTGCTCGTCACCTTCCTTTTGAGCCTATGGCCCATGTATCTTAGGGTTTTGGTGGCCACGCTGTTTTTGGCTGCCCTACACCTCCTGGCCACCTATATATATGTGGCTACCACCGTTCTTTTATGCTTAGGTTTTGTTGTGTTTGGTAAACCCGTGTGCGTCCTCCTCGTGTTTGCGGCGTGTCGGCTAGACCACTTGGGTAGAAAAGCAGAACCTCAACTTGTTTACGTTTGATTTCAATACTATCTATTCAGATTGCTTCATGCTTTGTTCTTGCGGGTTCTCAATTTCTTGCAGGAACAATTGATCGTTTGGATCTTGTATCTGTGTGGATTGGCATTGCGATTGTGAAGCTCCCAACCTTCTTTGGTAGGAAGCCCTAGATCGGTGCCATCAACACCCCCAAATCGACGTATCATCATCTCACGAAAGATCGGGATCACCGTCCCCATCACACAGATTTGAAAGGTCCTATGAACTACTAGGTGGTATGAAGTGGCAATCCTCACTGCGCTCAAGCTTCTACCAAGTTCTTCGAGTCCTCGATGTAGCAGCGATTGTAAATTCGGAACTGTGTGGTTAGAAGATGGTGGAGCTTGGGACGGGCAAAATATGTAGCAAAGGAGGAACTAGTACCCTTTGCACCAAAGTAAGCTGAAAAGTCGTTCAAAATCGATGCAGATCTTTGGTTCTAGGCGTACTAGAGCCTTGAGCCTAATCACCAGCGATACCACGAGGATGCAATGAGAATGTCCTCAACACAAAGCAAGCGACTAGGGCTCCTCTTTTCTTTTCTTTTTTTTGATTTTTTTTCTCTTTTTTTTTTTGTAGGGGCCCCAAAGCTGAATAGCAGAGACTCAAGGACTCCAATCAACACTCACGACACACACTTTTTTTTTACGGGGTATAAAGGTAATTAAAAGATACTCTCTCTCTCTCTCTAAACTTTTGGTTTTGCAATTGATCTAGTCGGCTTTTGTAAATTGCACTTGCCTTTTCTTCTCGATTTGGTGCCGCCCGGAAGTAGTCACCGAGCAGTTGGCGACGATTCACGGTGGGGCGAGCACTCGGCGAAACCTTGCACTTAAGAGTACTCGAGGCGAGCACTACCGCGATAGGCGAGCACTTGGCGAAACCTGGCCTGACAAGCGAGCACTTGGCGAGCACGGCAGCATGACAAGCGAGCCCTCGGGCGAAACGGCCTGCGACGGCGAGCACTCGGGCGAAAGCCTTGCGCGATAGGCGAGCACTCAGGCGACGATTACGCGATGGCGGCGATCTTGAAGAAGGGTACTCTCCCTACTTTGGTGATCGCCGAAAACCACTCGGATTGGGAAGCAGTCGGAGAATTCGCGGCGCAATCTAATCTCCGCACGGCAGAAACAAACTTCGTCTCAAAGCTGATCTCCAACAACCGCAAGAGTCGATCTGAATGCAATCGATCTACTAACGAGCCGACTCTAATTAAGCGACAATTGTGACCCAAGCGTGACTCGAACTTGAAACTCTAAAGGAACTAGACTCTAAAACCAGCAAAAACACGATTATGCAACCGACGATTCAACAAACCAAGAACAAGTAGTAAAAGTTAGGGCACAAATTAGCTTGGACAGGAAAAAAAACCAATCTACTAATTTTTTTTGTGGTTGTTTTTGGACTCTAGGTAGAAAACGAAATTGAAGGAAGATCTCACCGAGCAACCTTGAGCTCTGATACCAACTTGATGGGGACGGCGATCCCGATCTTTTGGTGAGATGATGATACGTCGATTTGGGGGTGTTGATGGCACCAAATTTAGGGCTTCCAACCAGCGGTCGGGAACTTCACAATCGCAATGCCAAATCCACGAGATACAAGATCCAAGCGATCAATTGTTCTGCAAGAAATCGAGAACCATAAGAACAAAGCATGAAGCAATCTGAATAGATAGTATTGAAATCAAAGCGAAACAAGTTGAGGTTACATTTCTCGGCTTCGGGCGGTCTAGTCGAAACCGCAGCGCAAAACACGAGGAGGGGCGCTGCAGGGTCTACCAAACACAACAAAACCTAGATGACAACGTACGATGGCTGGGGCGTTATATAGGTTGGAGACCAGACTTGGGGTGCCCAAATTAGGGTAGGCCACCACCCTAGGGTCGGCCACCAGGCAACCCTAACCATACATGGGCCTTAAGCCCAAAAATAATGTGGCGCAGCACCCTGAAATTCCGTCCCGTGAGATTGTTCTTTGATTTCCCGTCACTCCAGAAGGAATTTGGCCTTGGGACTAGATTCATTGGAAAGGATATCTCGATACCTTTCAAATGAGTGGTCGCACGCTGAAAATGGAGTCGGAGAGCCCAAGTTATGTCCGTTTGAAGTACTGCTGCTCCAAGATGGCCGAACCGGACTCGGAGACGAATTGGGCTTGATCTTGGGCCTTCCTTGATGCGTGGGCTGTCCTCGGTGGATGTCCTTGACGAGCTGGTCCAGCAAAGGAGGATGGAAAGGCCTTGCTTCCGGATTAAGCCCTCCAAGTGTCGTAGATGAAATAGTGGCCGAAACAGCGACGATCGGGGATGAAGTAGCGGTCGTCGGGGAATAAGGGCCAGCGGTTGTATCCTTGGTTGTGATATCCTCATCACGAAGACACACCGGATTGCCCTCGTATGTGTAGTCGGTCTTGTTGGAGCTTGTTTCGTTCTAATTCGCTTTAATGTTAATTTCATTCAAACCGGGATTTGCACATGTGGATTTTGTGAATGTTTGCACCGGTGCGAAACACTCCGAAGATGCACCGGTTGGGACTCCTATGTGTCGCCGGTCTCATTGGAGCTTGTTTCGCTCGATTTCACTCTGGTGTTAATTTCATTCAAACCGTGATCCGAACATGTGGACTTTATGAAAGTTTGCCCCGAAGCGAAACACTCCGAAGACACACCGGATTGCCTTCGTAATTGTTGTCGGTCTTGTTGGATCTTGTTTGATCGATTAAACTTTGATGTTAATTTAAAGTATAAATCGAGATCGAGCAGGTGGATTTTGTGAAAGTTTGCAGGGCGAAACACTCGAAAAAAGCAGGGTTGCACTCCTTTGTGTCGCCGGTCTCATTGGAGTTTGTTTAAGCTCGATTTATGCAGTGTTAATTTCATTCAAGCGGGATCGAACAATTGGACTTTATGAAGTTTGCCCTAAGCGAATCACTCAGAAGACACCGGATTGCCCTCGTATGTGTAGTCGGTCTTGTTGGAGCTTGTTTCGTTCTAATTAAGCTTTAATGTTAATTTCATTCAAGCGGGATTTGCACATGTGGATTTTGTGAATGTTTGCACCGGTCGAAACACTCTGGAGATGCAGGGTGGGACTCCTATGTGTCGGGTCTCATTGGAGCTTATTTCGCTCGATTTCGCTCTGGTGTTAATTTCATTCAAACCGTGATCCGAACAAGTGGACTGTATGAAAGTTTGCCCCGAAGCGAAACACTCAAGAAGACACGGTTTGCCCTCGTAATTGTTGTCGTTCTTGTTGGATCTCGTTTGATCGATTAACGCTTTGATGTTAATTTAAGTACAAATCGAGATCGAGCAGTGGATTTTGTGAAAGTTTGCACGGAGCAAAACACTCGAAAAAGCAGGGTTGCACTCCTCGTGTCGCGGTCTTATTGGAGTTTGTTTAGCTCGATTTGGCTAGTGTTAATTTCATTCAAGCGGGATCGAACAATTGGACTTTTGAAAGTTTGCCCTAAGCGAATCACTCAGAAGATACACGGATTGCCCTCGTATGTGTAGTCGGTCTTGGTGGAGCTTGTTTAGTTCTAATTAAACTTTAATGTTAATTTCATTCAAGCGGGATTTGCACATGTGGATTTTGTGAATGTTTGCAGGGGCGAAACACTCGAAAATGCAGGGTGGGACTCCTAGGTGTCGCGGTCTCATTGGAGCTTGTTTACTCGATTTACGCTCTGGTGTTAATTTCATTCAAACCGTGATCCGAACAAGTGGACTGTATGAAAGTTTGCCCCGAAGCGAAACACTCCGAAGACACACCGGATTGCCCTCGTAATTGTTGTCGTTCTTGTTGGATCTCGTTTCGGTCGATTGCGCTTTGATGTTAATTTCGTACAAATCGAGATCCGAACAGGTGGATTTTGTGAAAGTTTGCCGGAGCAAAACACTCGAAAAAGCAGGTTGCACTCCTATGTGTCGCCGGTCTTATTGGAGTTGTTTAAACTCGATTTATAGCAGTGTTAATTTCATTCAAGCGGGATCGGACAATTGGACTTTTGAAAGTTTGCCCTAAGCGAATCACTCAGAAGACACGGATTGCCCTCGTATGTGTAGTCGGTCTGGTGGAGCTTGTTTCGTTCTAATTAAGCTTTAATGTTAATTTCATTCAAGCAGGATTTGCACATGTGGATTTTGTGAATGTTTGCAGGGCGAAACACTCGAAAATGCAGGGTGGGACTCCAAGGTGTCATGCGGTCTCATTGGAGCTTGTTTCGCTCGATTTTTCTCTGGAGTTAATTTCATTCAAACCGTGATCGAACAAGTGGACTTTATGAAAGTTTGCCCGGCGAAACACTCAGAAACACCGGATTGCCCTCGTAATTGTTGTCGGTCTTGTTGGACCTTGTTTGATCGATTAACGCTTTGATGTTAATTTCGTACAAATCGAGATCGAACAGGTGGATTTTGTGAAAGTTTGCACGGGCGAAACACTCGAAAAAGCAGGGTTGCACTCCTATGTGTGCGGTCTCATTGGAGCTTGTTTAGCTCGATTTACGCTCTGGTGTTAATTTCATTCCAAGCAAGTGATCGAACAAGTGGACTTTATGGAAGTTTGCCGGCGAAACACTCGAAGACACACGGATTGCCCTCGTAATTGTTGTCGGTCTTGTTGGATCTTGTTTGATCGATTAACTTTGATGTTAATTTAAATACAAATCGAGATCGAACAGGTGGATTTTGTGAAAGTTTGCAGGAGGCGAAACACTCGAAAAAAAGCAAGGTTCGCACTCCTATGTGTCGCCGGTCTCATTGGAGTTTGTTTAAGCTCGATTTATCTGAGTGTCAATTTCATTCAAGCGGGATCCGAACAATTGGACTTTATGAAAGTTTGCCCTAAGCGAATCACTCAAGAAGACACTGCCGGATTGCCCTCGTATGTGTAGTCGGTCTTGTTGGAGCTTGTTTAGCTCTAATTAAGCTTTAATGTTAATTTCATTCAAGCGGGATTTGCACATGTGGATTTTGTGAATGTTTGGGGAGGCGAAACACTCGAAGATGATGCAGGTTGGGACTCCTATGTGTCATGGTCTCATTGGAGCTTGTTTACTTCGATTTCTCTCTGGTGTTAATTTCATTCAAGCAGTGATCCGAACATGTGGACTTTATGAAAGTTGCCGGGCGAAACACTCCGAAGACACACCGGATTGCCTTCGTAATTGTTGTCGGTCTTGTTGGATCTTGTTTCGGTCGATTGTGCTTTGATGTAAATTTCGTACAAATCGAGATCCGAACAGGTGGATTTTGTGAAAGTTTGCAACGGGGCGAAACACTCCGAAAAAGCACCGGGTTGCACTCCTATGTGTCGCCGGTCTCATTGGAGTTTGTTTCGCTCGATTTCGCACTGGTGTTAATTTCATTCAAACCGGGTTCCGAACAATTGGACTTTATGAAGTTTGCCCCTAAGCGAATCACTCCGAAGACACACCGGATTGCCCTCGTATGTGTAGTCGGTCTTGTTGGAGCTTGTTTAGTTCTAATTAAACTTTAATGTTAATTTCATTCAAGCGTGATTTGCACATGTGGATTTTGTGAATGTTTGCACTGGGGTGCGAAACACTCGAAGATGCACGGGTGGGACTCCTATGTGTCGCTTGTCTCATTGGAGCTTGTTTAGCTCGATTTACGCTCTGTTGTTAATTTCATTCAAACCGTGATCGAACAAGTGTACTTTATGAAAGTTTGCCGAAGTGAAACACTCAGAAGACACCGGATTGCCCTCGTAATTGTTGTCGGTCTTGTTGGATCTTGTTTGATCGATTAACGCTTTGATGTTAATTTAAGTAAAATCGAGATCGAGCAATTGGATTTTGTGAAAGTTTGCACGGGCGAAACACTCAGAAAAAGCAGGGTTGCACTCCTATGTGTCATGCGGTCTTATTAGAGTTTGTTTAGCTCGATTTACTCTTGGTGTTAATTTCATTCAAGCCAGGGAAGAACAATTGGACTTTATGAAAGTTTGCCCTAAGTGAATCACTCAGAAGACACTGGGGTGCCCTCGTATGTAATGATCGGTCTTGGTAGAGCTTGTTTAGTTCTAATTAAGCTTTAATGTTAATTTCATTCAAGCGGGATTTGCACATGTGGATTTTGTGAATGTTTGCAGGTCTGAAACACTCGAAGATGCACCGGTTGGGACTCCTATGTGTCATGCCGGTCTCATTGGAGCTTGTTTAGCTCGATTTAGCTCTGGTGTTAATTTCATTCAAATAGTGATCGAACAAGTGGACTTTATGAAAGTTTGCCCGGCGAAACACTCGAAGACACACGGATTGCCCTCGTATGTGTAGTCGGTCTTGTTGGAGCTTGTTTCGTTCTAATTCGCTTTAATGTTAATTTCATTCAAACCGGGATTTGCACATGTGGATTTTGTGAATGTTTGCACCGGTGCGAAACACTCTGGAGATGCACCGGGTGGGACTCCTATGTGTCGCCGGTCTCATTGGAGCTTGTTTCGCTCGATTTCGCTCTGGTGTTAATTTCATTCAAACCGTGATCCGAACAAGTGGACTGTATGAAAGTTTGCCCGGCGAAACACTCAGAAGACACCGGATTGCCCTCGTAATTGTTGTCGTTCTTGTTGGATCTCGTTTCGGTCGATTGCGCTTTGATGTTAATTTCGTACAAATCGAGATCGAGCAGTGGATTTTGTGAAAGTTTGCCGGAGCAAAACACTCAGAAAAAGCAGGGTTGCACTCCTATGTGTGCGGTCTTATTGGAGTTTGTTTAGCTCGATTTACTGCAGTGTTAATTTCATTCAAGCGGGATCCGAACAATTGGACTTTTGAAAGTTTGCCTGGCGAATCACTCAGAAGACACTGCGGATTGCCCTCGTATGTGTAGTCGGTCATGGTGGAGCTTGTTTAGTTCTAATTAAACTTTAATGTTAATTTCATTCAAGCGGGATTTGCACTTGTGGATTTTGTGAATGTTTGCACGGGGCGAAACACTCGAAAATGCAGGGTGGGACTCCTAGGTGTCGCGGTCTCATTGGAGCTTGTTTACGCTCGATTTAGCTCTGGTGTTAATTTCATTCAAGCCGTGATCGAACAAGTGGACTTTATGAAAGTTGCCCGGCGAAACACTCAGAAGACACGGATTGCCCTCGTAATTGTTGTCGGTCTTGTTGGACCTTGTTTGATCGATTAACGCTTTGATGTTAATTTAGTACAAATCGAGATCGAGCAGGTGGATTTTGTGAAAGTTTGCAGGGCGAAACACTCGAAAAAAGCAGGTTGCACTCCTATGTGTCGCCGGTCTCATTGGAGCTTGTTTCGCTCGATTTAGCTCGGTGTTAATTTCATTCAAACGTGATCGAACAATTGGACTTTATAGAAGTTTGCCCGAAGCGAAACACTCAGAAGACACCGGATTGCCCTCGTAATTGTTGTCGGTCTTGTTGGATCTTGTTTGATCGATTAACGCTTTGATGTTAATTTCGCTTTAAATCGAGATCGAGCAGGTGGATTTTGTGAAAGTTTGCCGGGCGAAACACTCGAAAAAAGCAGGGTTGCACTCCTATGTGTCATGGGTCTCATTGGAGTTTGTTTAGCTCGATTTACTGCTTGGTGTCAATTTCATTCAAGCGGGATCGAACAATTGGACTTTATGAAAGTTTGCCCTAAGCGAATCAATCGAAGACACACGGATTGCCCTCGTATGTGTAGTCGGTCTTATAGGAGCTTGTTTACGCTCTAATTAAGCTTTAATGTTAATTTCATTCAAGCGGGATTTGCACATGTGGATTTTGTGAATGTTTGCAGGGGCGAAACACTCAGAAGATGCAGGTTGGGACTCCTATGTGTGTAGGTCTCATTGGAGCTTGTTTAGCTCGATTTCCTCTGGTGTTAATTTCATTCAAAGTGATCCGAACATGTGGACTTTATGAAAGTTTGCCCGGCGAAACACTCGAAGACACCGGATTGCCCTCGTAATTGTTGTCGGTCTTGTTGGATCTTGTTTGATCGATTGTGCTTTGATGTAAATTTATTACAAATCGAGATCGAACAGGTGGATTTTGTGAAAGTTTACAGCAGGCGAAACACTCGAAAAAGCAAGGTTGCACTCCTATGTGTCGCCGGTCTCATTGGAGTTTGTTTACGCTCGATTTACTTAGTGTTAATTTCATTCAAGCAGGGATCGAACAATTGGACTTTATGAAGTTTGCCCTAAGCGAATCACTCGAAGACACTGCCGGATTGCCCTCGTATGTGTAGTCGGTCTTGTTGGAGCTTGTTTCGTTCTAATTAAGCTTTAATGTTATTTTCATTCAAAGTGATTTGC